>JAMKCH010043139.1:0-48134 GCA_023653785.1 Ophioderma brevispina
GTAACCCTTCCTTGTGCTGAAAAAAAATAAATCGTAAGCGTTGCTAAACCATTAGGTACATGGGGGGAAAATGATTGTATTTTGCAAAACACCCGTGCTAGGTGTTGCCGAATTGGCGTTGTAGTTTGGCTGATGACTGGTTGGAATCTGATACAAGCCTCGGTATGCCCCCCGCGTTCTTGTTCAATCATGGAACAATGCACTGATGAAATCTATTTTACCGAACCCACCCACGAGTACATGTTTTGGAGGTTACATGGTTTAATTAAAGCTACAATTTTTAATGTCACAGGCAACTGCCCCTAGCGTATTCAATCAACGTTTCATTCAATACCTGCTTGCTGTGTATATTTTTGTGTTGTTCTTGTACTGTAGATAAAATATACCGTGGTTCCCAAACCCAAACCCACGCAACCACTTTGTGGCAGGCGCCACTAGCGTTTTGAACAAAAGTATGTGACTACTCCTATCTTTGTTGAAAAAAGTAAGATGGACTGTTAGCTAATATCCTGAAAATGTCATAAAGGTAGACGTCCAATCTTTTTTAAGCTATCGGACCCCCCAGAAATCCAGTAACCTGCAGGACCATTTAACCAAATTGAGGCGCTATTAACTACAAAATATGGCACTGACGTTTTGCGCCCAGAACCACCAATCATGAATCTATAGTCCCCCAACCACCATTTTCCCCTTTTTTAAAAGACAGGTGGCGCAACAAATATTAACATATGAATGTTTCCATGGTAATAACAGCTAAAACATGCTTTTAACAAACTAAAGGTGGTTGTCGATTTATGTGAATTTGTGTTCTCTACTGGATATGAGAGCCTGGCCACTTGCACATACACCCCCCATCAAAGAACCGTGGGCCGGAAACAAACTTGCGTTTTGTACGGCAATAATGCACATGGTGCAAAGCCCATTCAATACTGTGCTAATAAAGTGGTTAACCACTAAAACGGCGGTTTTTGTTATATCCTGGGAATGAAAGGAAGTCGAGGGCTCACAAAATTTCAGGGTGGAGCGGGGGGGGGACGACGATGAGAAAAATACGGCCTTTCATCTGATATCAAAATTGATACTACTTCCGGGTTAAAATCAGGGGGGTCCCAAAGACGATCGGAAACACGCCCCTTTAACAGATCGAATTCGGAATGTCTGATCAACCCAAAAGCTCGTATTCTCCAAATGAGATCATTGGATTAGAGCTAATCATTCACATCATTTTGCGAGGCACACAAAAAGTGGTCTAACCCAAGTTTACTGCAGGAATGAATATACTGATACTGTATTGAGTTTTGTGTTGAAAACAAGAGGTTTTACTTTCATAAAGTTGAGCAATGTAACATTATTTCAGTAACAGCAAGTTGCAGCCCAAGCATTTATCATTTTATGTATGTGGGGTGTCTTGACTTCGTCATAGTTTATATCTTTGAAACATCTTTTATCACCAATAAATTAAGGTTTATTTTTATCAGTGTAATAATTAATAAGTAAATGCAGTCATTTCTGACCCAGTAGAAGTGTTCTGCAAGAAAATTTGGGCAAGTAAATGTTGATTGCACTCAATATTGTATTTGCCATTCTTTCTTCATGACATCTTGTTGTTACCAGCTCCTCATTTTTGTAAAAGGGTTCTGAGGGTTACTGGATTGTTGGGGTCATACTAAAAACTATTGACTCTACTGTTATGACTTTTCAGGAATATTAGCTAAACAGTTCCCTCCTTATTAACACACAAGAATTAGTAGTCACTGCTTTTGTTCAAAAACTAATGGCGCCTGCTCCAGTGTTGCGTTTTTTGGGACACACGGGTACAGGTATATGTTATTTTTTTTAAATACTGCTTTGCATCACCAGGTAAATTATTTTTCCTGTTTTTTTTTTAACAGTTAAGTAAAAAAATCCCTCCCCAATTAATTCTTATTTTCCTCCCAGATATGGGTCCATTCTGGTGACTCATTGACAGATTACGATGGTAGGGTATTCTAAAAGAATCCCGTAACGTCGAACATAATAGATAATAGTCTTGGCGCATAGTAATCCAAGGCAACCGCGCGACTTCCAAAACTTTATTTATTATTTTTTTTGGGGGGTGGGGGTGGGGGTGGGGGTGGGGGGGGCACAGTACCACTGTTCGGGAGAGGAGACATTTGTATCCACAGTTCAATAACATTGCAAGAGGCCAAACTGGATATGTTTTACGTACCATCTGCGGCCCTCATGCACGCAGGCGATATCAGTTATGCAGATATTTACAAGTTGTTTTTGTATTGTTTTATAATTTCTATTAATTATTGATTGTATGTAAAAATTGCTGCCTATAAGTATGTTATAAAAAAACCAAATTACCCATATTAATGTTCACTTACGTCCCACATTTTCCCGGTGTGTATAGATATAGAACATTTTATTTTATCGCAGATGGCAACTGGGGCTGTGCGATGGCTCCGGCTCTTCCTGTCTGCTTGTTTGGGATCGCGAATTCCCTTAAGATGGAAGCACAAGACACCAGCAAATGAGCACAGAGTTACAGACCTATTCTCGCTGCATCTCACATATCGCTTTAATTTTTATAGGATCCCCTGATTGCTTGACCAATTATTTTAACTGCTCTTCTATGCTCCCCTAAAGTGCATTTTAAAGGCAGTCTCTGCGAATCGACGCAACGGTGGAGAGATTTGTAGAAGCTCTTTAATCTCTTCATTAACAGCACGAGCCTGTGGATGGTGGTCTTGCCAAGCTTCCATTGTTGACAAGTAATGAAGCGATGGAATTTGCAGAGGCAGGACACTGCTTAGCTGGACAGCTACTCCCGGTGAGTTTGTTGATGGTGTTCCAGGCCTTACAGCTTGAGTGGGTAAAGGTGATATTGGATATCTCCTCCTCCTATCTGGTACGTTCTGTTGCAGAGCAGATCCAGTAGCTGCTTGCCTTTTTCTATTCTCCCAATATCGCACTTGGCATCAAGGTACAATTTGTACAACTTGTCGCATTCGTTGTCCCAACAGGGGGTGTAGGGATTCCTTTAATTGCTGGATGTAGCGTAGAGCACAAATCCATAATATCCGTCTTTGATGTTAGATGAAGCCGGTTCTGGCAGGTTACAGTTCACTGGTGAGTTGTTTGAACTTGGGCCAGTTGGCTTCTCTTCAGATTCGCAGTGAGTTTTTGGAGAAGGATGATATTCACTCTGTTCTCCCTGGAGAGCTGTAAGACCCTCAACGTTCAGCGGAGGATACAGACATTGGTGCTTGTCATGAGGAAAGTTCCTCTGTGAAAATTGAGGGTGAGTCCTCAAGATGTTAACTATGGTGTTATAAACACGAGATTGGACTTAAATTGTTGAATCAGATAGCCACAACAGGTAATGTGACATTAACAGGGCCGCCGCGTGACAGACATACACATTGTATTTGCGTTAATAAAATTGAATTGTTTTTATTTGAAGTGTTTGAAGTTATTTATTTCTTATGTACCAAAATTTGTGCTGTTCTATACCTGAGATTTTGTCATTCTATTGCCGTCTTATTAATCAATGTTAATACATTCAATGAATTATATTTAAAGGAGTGATGAGTGTATTTTTAACCAATTTATTCCAGGCAATTCACAGAGATTTAAAAAGATGCATGATAGATTTGAAACCCCCCTGTCCAGTTTAGCGTGATTCCGCTACCGACCTTAACCCCTGTCCAGTTTAGCGTGATTCCGCTACCGACCTTATTAATGTTTACATTTCATGAACGAAAACCTATTTTGTTCAAAAAAATTAAAATGTTAACCATGAAGGTATGGTAACGTTACTTAACAAGAATGTTTCTGATATATTGGTTTGAATGTCAAAAAGGTGTCTGCATGTTATTCCGTTACCATGGAATTGCCCATAGGTGGGCGGTTCCCGGCAGCTTCCACGCAAGCCGGCCGCTCTGGTTAAGATTGAAAATAATTGTTAAAAGCGAAAGATACTGATCACTTTATGTGTGTGAGCCCCCCAAAATAGTTCTGGGATTTTATTCAACTTTCAAGAAAGTACGGTGTCTTTTGGCGATTTTTCATTTTATTGAAGTGCTAAAAAGGTGGTGAACAACCTGTTCCAAGCTATCGCATGCATGTCGTTTTAGTTTATGTGAAATCTGTATCCTTTTATATTTTACGTTTGGCAGGTATTCGATGCTAATACAGAATCATTGGAGCCGGTGAACATAACATTCCCCGCTGTCCTTACCACTCGCATCGTCCATATAGAGCCAACTGAATGCCGACTAAACGGAGAGACATTTCCATCCTGTCATTTAAGATTTGAAATTTTGGGGTGTAAGTTTTAAAGGAACAAGAGTGAAACAAACGTAACAAACTAACCTTGACACATGATGACTGACGTTATTATTTCAATTTTAGCACATTTTTGAAGAGCGCCCCAATTTTCAAAATGGATATTTTTGCAGAGTATGTTGGTTATTGTCTACGAAATTATACCCGCAAACGAGACTGCTAAAAAATGCGTATTTATCATAAAATAAGCGATTTTGTAATTAAAATTGGGATCCCAGATTGGACTTAAGGCCGGAGCTGGAAATGCTACGTTTATGTCCGTCCATGATGAAATAGTGCCACCTCAAGAAAATAACCTCTAACTTGACTTTCCTGAACCAATAAAACAACTAATGGATGAGCGTAGATATGTACATCGCGCTATTCCCCGGCTATTTCACATTGGAAGGCCGTTTCCAGCAGCCGTTGAATTATTATCGGGATCCCGATATTAATTATTCTAATTACAAAATTCCTTCGTTTGTGATACATAGACATTTTCGAGCTTAACCATTCACAGGTATAGTTTACTAGCCCGTTACCAATGCAACCGTGTAAGAATCTCAAACATTTTGAAAAATTTTTTGTTGAGGGCGCTCTTCAAAAAAATGTGCTAATATTGCTTTAAAGGTCCATGGCCCGATCGCTAATAGCCTCGTCCCCAGAATCCCCAGATTTTACCGGAAGTGGTCAACATTTTGGTATCAGAAGAAAGCTACTATTTTTCTCATTTACCCTAGAGAGCCAAAGGATGTTTGGTTTGGAAGTTATGAGCGAAAATGCACCCCATTCTGGTCGACCAATATTAATTTACTCTATGGGGCTTACAAAATCACGTTTTTAGCTCTCGCATCAAAACGGATCGAAATATCGGCGCGAAACTTTACAGGTGGGATTTTGGAGTGAAGGGCAATCTATCAAGATGAAAACTTCATATCCTTAAATCGGGCCATCCCCCTTTAAGGCTTGTTCTGATCTGGTGCATACTTTTGACACCAATGAGTGGATGCCACCTACGACTGGAAATACTTTGTGTTAGTGGTAGAACCTGGACAATTGTTAACTCCCTGAGGGCTACCGGTTGATTTTATTGACATTTATCCAATCAGAAAGGCTTACAGGTTGTACAGATATATAGAAGTTCTATTTTGCTTAGTTACTCAGAGGTTATATCATTCTATATCATGCAATGAGCCATCAGAGATACTGTAAGTATTAAGGTGTTAGATAGACATCAGTGGTTGGGTAAGTTTGTACTTTGATTGACTACTCCATAAGACTAACGTTAACACTAATATAAGACGAATCTTCTCTCAAAGGGCATACTTGTAATAATAAAAATAACCTGAGGATTCAAGCGCCTGGCCATTATCATTACGCTGCCATCAGGAAATCGTCAGAATCATGTCGCTTCATTAAGGTTTGCTGCCAGGCCAACTAGCGCACTATCTATCAGCACTTAGATTGTGATATTCCCCCTAACAGCTCCCTATTTCACTCCTGAGTGGAGAGAGACAAGCGAAGTAAAGTGCCTTGCCCAAGTGCACAACACATTAGCCGCAGCGGGACTCGAACCTACGACCTTTAGATCATGAGCTGGTCGTCGTATCCACTGGACCACATGTGCCTTCAACGTTTATGTGATCGGCTTTTCCTTGTGTAGTACTAGCGAACTGCTTTTACTCCCTTGTACCAAATACATCTCCACATCCCATGTACAGTATATATAAATATAATGTTTACGACGTCTCATGGACACCAAAGTCAGAAATACCCTTTAAACACAAACAAATGAGCCTTGTGCACAAGTAATCTGAATTTTATACAATGACACTGGTTTAATATGATTTTAATCGAACTGATTGGTTAAAAATTTGGTATGTCCAAAACACAATTGCAATTCAATAATGATACACTAAATGATTTTACAGTCTTACCAATAATGTCAAGAATTAAAGAAGATGATGATAATTATGTCTTCACAGCGAAGACTCCAAAAGGACAGCATGCAAGTCATATAAATCCATGGGAATCTTCTCAGTCCTGAAGATAACTTTGTCCAGCAGTTCAAGACGACGAGGTTGTCCCTCGACGACCCCAATATTCCGCAGTTTAATAATCCAAATGATACCACCTAGAGTCTGTCGCAAATTTCCACTTTTAGGATCACAAACTGGAATTCTTTTTGATTCCAAAAACTGAAGCTCTTTTGGCTTGAATATGACAGCAGATAGTTCAGCTTTCAATCTCCTGAGGTATCCAAGATATCAGCACTGGTACTGTACCAATCTCCGGGACCAATCTACCATCTCCTGAGATAAATTCACCTGGCAAAGTTCTCTATTATCTATCCCATGTTTTTCTGTAGTTTTTTCCACTGATAGTTGATTACAGCCTCATCATGCATAAACATAGCATAATACCGACCAATTGGGTGACACACAAATGACATCATATGTATTGCATCTTACATCATGGGAAACTCCCTATTTTACAAACTTGCACAATAACTTGGAAAATACCAAGCTATTTATAGTACTTAGCTCATCCAACATGATCTCTAAAGCATAACAACATCTGACCTGATCTCAATAGCACTAGGGGAATTCCATTTTCCCCTTCCATAATAAACAGTAATGAAATGATACTTTTAATCACAGAACAGAGGATACTATTACATTAAGGATGTAGATATAATACTAAGGGAGGGGTCATTATTTACGCCAGGGGGGATGGAGGATTTGAGGGGGGGGGGACCCGAAACATTTTTGTAAGAGAGAGGGGGGAACGTGAAATTTTTCATCAACGCGAGAGGGGGTTTTTTTTTTTTTTTTTTTTTTTTTTTTTTTTTTTTTTTTTTTTTTTTTTTTTTTTTTTTTTTTTTTTTTTTTTTTTTTTTTTTTTTTTTTTTTTTTTTTTTTTTTATGATCAAGGGGGAAACGTGAAATTTTTGAACGGAAGCGAGGGGGGAACGCGAAAATTTTTGCCGAAAAAAAGTTGAAATCCTCCATTCCCCCCCCCCCCCCTGGCATAAATAATGACCGCTCCCTAAGGGTTACAATAAGATTTTTTTTCAGAATTGCTATACTAAAAGTCGCCTTACCACATGCAAGATAATGATATATTAATTTTATACCCCCAAAATGCACAACCACAAATACCACCCTCAATGTAGCTGTAGGTGTGTGTGTGGTATAAATTTGGATTTGGATGCAGAAGGACCAACATTAGTACAGGTATAGGAGGAAGATAGGAAGATGACACATTATTAATCGGACTGTGTAGAACGACTGCTCCAGGCATAAAGGCGGGCGTAGTTGCAAGTATTAGGTTTCATTGGGGGTTGTTTTTTCTACAACAGTGGGGGTACCCCACCATGAAGTGCTTTAAATTTTAAACGCTAAAAATGATATCGTGAGCCGTTAAAAATATGATGAAAAAAAATAAAAAAAATACCCCTCTATGATTGGAGTGTTATGTTGCTGTGTTGTGTGTTAAGTGATCCTACCCCACGAGACCTAACACTATTTCAATGTTCCACACTCCCATAATGCAGTGCTATAACTAATATTGTCCAACACTTCCCACAAGGCATTGCTACACAAATTTTATACCCCCACAATGCACAACCACACATACACCAACAATGTTAGCGGTTGTCGGTATGTAGCGTGTGTGTTGTGTGTGTGCGAGTGGTGTATGTGTGTTTGTGCGTACGGCGCGCGTGTATGTGTGTGTATAAAATTGGATTTGGATGCAGAAAGAGCACCAAAGTATAGTAATGGATATGGATGAAGATGGACACATAAAATGTAATTGGTTGGTATAAGAAATACTGCTCTTATTGTAATGCTCAATGGGTGTTGTTGATATTTCCTTGAAAAAGCCCTTAGTTGCAGGTCAAAAGTTCACATTAATATTTTTAATACAAGCTGGTCGCTCCGATTGTTGCCACGATTCTCATGGATACAGCTGATCAGCCTTTTGTCATCACGTCTGCACTATTGTACTTTTTGGTATAGCGTAGAAATTATTCCTGTACAGGGAGGTTGCCGCGCTGTCGTACCAAACTGTTTATTATGAGTTGCGTGGAACTATGTTGAAAATATTTTATTTAAGCAGTTATAGTAGGTTCTATGTTATTGATGGTTTTGTGTATAACATGCAGAAAATCTAGTTTCCGTAACATTTCGGTGAACATTTTGCTAACCTTGATTCATTCATGGCCTTTTATGTACTAAACACTCCATTCCATATACCTCTTATTCCATTCCAATTTCATACCTCTTAGAACAAAGCTCACAGAATTCATCTTCCATTTACATAACCATCGCTGGAATGCACACGCTTCGTCACTATTAAAATGTGGTCAAATCAATAAAAGTGGCTTGTACCGATAACTTGACTTTTGTAGTCCCCAAATTGTTTTTGACCATTAATTATAAAAATATTAAATATTACAGCGCCATTTTACCTCTGATACTAGTTTTCGCAATGTATATACTTTTTTTTTGCATTTTCTAAAACCAAAACAAACCCAAAAAAGGCGTATACCGTACGACCGACCGGGGGGGCGGTGTGTTACCCGGTTATGTAATATTTCGTGGTAAGTAATAACCGGACCGTATTATAGAATTTTTTTGACGTGTTAGGTAATAAAACGCGTAATGTAAAAAATTGACGCGTAATTGTAATAAATTGACCTTAATTAATAAAAATTTTCGTGTAATGTAATAAAAAAAATTGAACGCGGTAATGTAATAAAATTAACGCGTTTATAATGAAATAAACATTGCAATTTTGTATGTATTATTTGATTTAGCAGGCCCCTAGGGACTCCTGAGATGTTTTGCGACTTTGTTTGTGTGTGTGAGAGGGTATGGGTGTGTGGGATGTGTGTGGGGGGTGTGTGTGGTGTGCGTGTTTTTTCCTCGTTTTTTGCGCGCGCATGTGTGTTGCGTCCGTTTGTCCCTGTCCTTCAGTAATTGTTCGAAAGTTTATTCTTGATCTTAATCTTGGTTGTGTCTTCGGCGCTGTGTAACTTGGTTCACTTTTGGTTTACTAAGGAATCACCGCCCCTGAGTCCGTTGGGTGCCTTCATCCTTATCACAACCTTATCAACCTTTGATTTTTAGAATGTTAACTTAAGAAGGGAGTGCTAATGTCTGGGGGGGGAATGTCTGGGTGAACCCCCCCCCCTCCCACGGCCCCACCCCGCTGGTGTTTGGGGATGAGTCTAAGGGACAACGGGTATCACATAACTAGCCCGCACTTAGCACTTATAACCTGGCTAAGTGTCTTTTTCGGAGGGGGAGGGGGTGGGGTGTTGCGGGGTGTTGATGAGGGTGTGGGGTGTTGCAAGGTGTGGGGGAGGGGGTGGCGTGTTGTGGGGTGTGGGGATGGGGCGTTTTTGCGCGGGGTTTTTTTTGAGTTTGATTTGTGTTGCGGGTGTTCGGGGAGTGGGGTGTTGTGGTTGGGGAAGGGGTGGGGTGTTGCAGGGTGTTGAGTTATTTGCGGGTGTTGGGGGATGGGTTTGGGGTTTTGCGGGGTTTAGGGGGGTGGTTGTCGCGGGGGTGTTTGTGGGCGTTTTTGGGGGAGGTGGTTTGGTTGTTGTGCGTAGTTTTAGGAGGGGTGGTGTTGCGTGGGTGTTGGACGGAGATGGGGTGTTGCGGGGTGTTGCGGGGTGTTGGAGAGGGGGTGGTTGTGTTGCGGGGTGGTTGGGGCGGGGTGGGGTTTTGGCGGTGTGTTGTGGGGTGTTTGTGGGTTGTGTGGTGTGTTTTGGG
This sequence comes from Ophioderma brevispina, assembly GCA_023653785.1. Lineage (NCBI taxonomy): Eukaryota > Metazoa > Echinodermata > Ophiuroidea > Amphilepidida > Ophiodermatidae > Ophioderma > Ophioderma brevispina. The sequence goes on from JAMKCH010043139.1 coordinate 10,098, forward strand.
AGCGGGGTTTTGTGGTTGGGGGGGGATGGGGTGGTCGCAGGTGGGCTCATACAGGTGTTGGGGAGGGGGGTAGGGTGGGTTTGCGGGGTGTTGGGGAGGGGGTAGGGTGTTGCCGGGTGTTTGGGGGGGGGGTCTGTGTTCTGGGTGTTGGGGGGGAGGGGGGGGGTGTTGCGGGGTGTTGGGGCGGGGTGGGGTTTTGGGTAGGGGAATATCTGCAATCCTCCACTGTAATCTATGCGTGCGCAGCAGACGAGACTTGTGTTTCGAGAACCGCCTTGTTTCATTACACGGCAAAATTATTACATTCGCGTCGATTATTACATAACATAACCAATTATTTCGCGTAACAAAGTGACGCGTAATGTAAACAAAAGTGACGCTAATGTAATAAATTTTGCTGTGTTGGTGTAATAAAACAGGTATTGTAATAAAAACTTGCCGCATAATGTTAATAAAATATTATTACATTATGGCGCATTTTTTCATTATCCGTTTTATTACATTACACGCAGAAGTTCTTACATTACGCATCGTTATAAATTACACGAACATAACATAACACGATATATTTCGCGTAACAAAGTCGTGAGCTAATTAGCTAATAAAAATATTATTAACAGTACGTTGCAATTTTATTAAATTACCCGGCAGAATTTATTACATACGCGTTGATTATTACATTACACGAAATAACATAACACAATATATTTCGCGTAACAAAGTGACGCGTAATGTAATAAAATATTTATTACATTACGTGGCAATATTTATTACTTACCGTTTTATTAATTACCACGGCAGAATTTATTACATTTACGCGTTGATTAATTACATTACACGACACATAACATAAACAATATATTTCGCCTCGTAAACAAAGTGATGAGGGACGCGTAAGAATAAATATTATTACATTACGTGGCAATATTTATTACATCCCGGTTTATTACATACCGGCAGAATTATTACATTACGCGTGATTAATTACATAACACGAAAATAACATAACACACTAATTGCGCGTAACAAGGGACGCGTTATGTATAATAAATGTTGCCGTGTTGTTTGCGTAATAAAACGGGTAATGTAATAAAAATTGGCTCTGTGGATTGTAAGAAAATATTATTACATTGACGCGGGCAATGGGATTACATTACCAGTTTTATTAAATGACCACTGCGTCGATATTACATTACATGGCGGGTTTTTAGAATTTATACATTACGCGTACACGAAAATAACATAACACAATCTATTTCACGTAAAAAAGACCGCGATACAGGAATAAGTTTTGCCGTGTTGTGTAAAAAAATGGAATGATTAAAATTGCCCACATTAAAGTAATTGAAATTTGGGTGACAGTGGTAAAGTTTTCAAAAAACAATATGGGGGTCTGTGTTTACAGTTCCAAAATATGGGGTCTTGGGATTGACAACTATGCTGAAAATAGGGGTCTTATATCAAACAGCCTTACATACGCGTCACCTCCAACAGTGAGGGGTGCCCCCGGGTCCTAGCCTCACTGATGTTATCTACATTGCATGATATTGTCTCAACGTAGATAACATGATTAGTGTTCCTAATAAGCCCAAACATTATCTCATATCAATGAACAAATTAATTGCTAATTGACCCATAAATGAGACGAAATTAGTTTCGGTATTGACTGTAATTCCTTTGTTCGAATATGGCCTACTAACAGTCAACTTACGGTACCGGAAGTAGATATGGTGGAAAAGTAATGGGGTAGGAGATTTCATGGGTTCCCATGCACCCCCCTTACAACAATTCTACCTATTTAGGATATGTACATCTTCTTAAAGAATTTGATGTCACCAAAATCAATGTGGCCAAAATGGACCGTGGTGAGACCATCTGGATCTAAGAGATCAGTATATAAGTGGTTCGAGTTAGAGAAATGGTATCTCAAATGATGCGTCTCATCATAAGGAATCCATTTTACCGAGATTTGGGTGAAAAAATGTAAAATGTACCTTAGAGAACCATAAAATTCTCAATCATGTCAATTAGCGCCAAGGGGTGTCCAACCGGCGGCCCGCAGGCCATTTGCGCCCGCTTAAAGCTTGCATGCGGCCGCGAGGTTCTTCCCAGAACAAAAATTAAAATGCTAAATATCTGATATAATAGATTAAAAGAAAATTGGCATTGAATTAGTTTAATTTCATCAATCTGAACCAACCTTCGAAAACGTGTTGGACAAATTAGTCCAATTCATCAATATAAAACACCACTTTCTAAATATTGTGGGGAAAATTAGTAAATTTCTTCATACTGAAGCCAAACTTTTCCAAAATTTGCTATAAAAAAGTCAACATTTATCGGAAAAAAAGGAAATTTATGTTAAATGTGCTTCAAATCTGCATCTTCGGGGGAGCATAGGGCCCTTTCAAGCAAAAGTGTGTAAGTAAAGATTATGGGTTCTACTTCAAGATTCCAGAGGCACATCATAAACAAAGGCTTTGAGCCACCCCTCAGCTGCTTGGGCCCGCAATTAGTTGTGGATTCAACCAATGCGGGCCCCTGCTTCAAAAAGGTTGGACACCCCTAGAAGCGCTTGAAACCCTTTGGCAAATTCAAATTATTGTTGTTGGTTATTACCGTAAAAAAGTTTCAGGTTTGATCTTGTAAATTAGGGGCAATCATTGTTTTCAAAAAAGAAGGCTAATTCAACACGTTTCACCAGTCTGCTTTTAAATCAGTTTTGATGTTTTAAATTACTATAGAAGGACTATTGACATTTTAGCACAGCATTACCATTTTGTATTGTGTTGTATTTTTGTGGGCCAGTGCTATGACACGTGCTGGCCATAGGTTATATAGTAAACGGCGTACAGTTAGGCAATGATGAAATTGCTCTTTTCAGCAATAAAGGAGCAATAATTTTTTCTGATTATATAATGTAGTTAGCATAGACTGTACATTAAGCAGAAAATATTTTCTGGGCAAGCAGGGTTATGTTAATCAGATATTAAAAACACTCCCATTGGTGCCGGTGAGGGGTAAGGACCCAAACTAATTATCTATTTTAGTATTTTGTGAAAAAAAAAAGAAGCACATTTAATTTAGGCATCATAACGTTCCCAAAAATCTTGGAAAGAGTGAAAAAACATATAAAAACAAATTCTGGGGTAGCATAACCCCAGGCACTTAGGTGTGATACGAAATACACCCATTGAGTGTTTAGAAGACCATGCAAGGAAGAAGTCACAAACTCTCCCACCTTGACCGTAATAATAATAATCAAGGTTTATTTAATCTCAAATCGTGGCCTGTAGGCCAGAATTACTGAGACTTACAACGTAATAATTGACTAGACAGAAACAACACCGTAGAGGGCAGCAGCTTAAACAGAGCTATATTGCAACATTCCAACACACTACACGAAACCCACACCGGATGGGAAGTGCAAGATTTCATGGTGCCTTGCCCATTGTCAAATGAACCATGGAGAAAGTTGCATTCAGGTTTTAATCACTATCTGTATACAAAGTTAAATCCCAAATTTAGTTCCCGAATTAAATCCAGCAAGTGGTCCCACGGAGATTAGAACCGAGGACCCGTTGCTCCAGAGGTAAGATGCTAACCCACTAGACCACGCCACTTGCTATATTGTTGGAAGGTCGTATGGTTGTTGGAGTGTATACACGTCGGATTACAACTTCCTTAAGGTTATTTAAAAGGAAGGGCGCTTCTTATACCACCACCAAGTTGGAGCGATGCGAGGCCATGAATTGCAAATGCGGAGAATAACTCCAGACCATTAATCGGTCAGACGGACACCAAAGAAGGAAACACAGGAATATCATGCCAGCCACGGGCTATTCAATACTATGCCTGTTACACGGGCTGTAGCAGGGGGGGGGGGGGGGGGTGGGGGGGGGTACAGAATGCGACGCACCCCCACCCCCCCCCCAAAATGACAAAGGTCCGATTTATGATGTTGAATTTCGCTTTTTCTGTTAAGGTCCGTATTGATTGGTAATAAAAGTTGCGGTTTGATTAAAATTATGTTATTTTTAAGGGTTGTGGTGCATTGTATACGAATGACTAAGCAGCTGTGAACCATGCATTACGCATGGCGGATGTTACATACCGTTTATCAACGCTGCGTGTAATGTTACATTAACACCCACACTCCCCCCCCCCCACCACCATGTGTTCAGAATGTTGAGACGACGGTGACAAATTATGGGTCAACCGGCAGAGCGCAGCGAGCCGAAAAAAAATGGTTTAGGGTACGCCAAAGGTACGCTTCTGGCAAGTCCGCACCACCCCACATAAATCATGGCTACGGGCCTGCTGTTACCTATAGGTTACCTGAAAGGGGGGGGTTCTCCTGAGATTCATCTGTTACTAAACATCTGATTCCTAATTGAAATTCAAGCACACAGGTAGCTTAGATTTTTTTTTTTCTTCATTGGTATCAAATAAGTAACAACATTCCATACTGACGTCACTATGTGGCACGAGTTGAGTATGAAAATACGGATATAGTGTGGAAATGAATTCACGATTGTACGCACTGCAACAAACATATTAGCCACTTAACGAGCGAGTATAAACCACTAGTCATTTCCCATCAAGTCAGAAAAAAAACTGTATGAAAATTAAAACGGATATTCTAATTTTTTTGTGAAAATCAAAATTTCTCTACAACTGTGTTTGTCTATGGAAATGACAGTTGTTGCTGACACGAAATTAGTCATTTTGACGTAATGTTAGGCATGTTGGTACTAATTTTCGAAAGAGGAGGACCATAGCTATCCATTTGGTACCAAAATCAAGCGACTGTGATATTCCGGAATACCGTACTAGGAATGTTGATACTTCTCTCCCGAAAGGAGGGGGGGGGGGTTGCCAATCCCACTCATCAATTCCTTTGGACTCACCCTGTACTTACCATATATACCCCGGTGGATGTAGTTTTTGCATGATAAAAGAGCGTAAAAATGGCAATAGACAATATAATATGGTTACCAGGAAAAGGGGTTTTAGCAAGCGGAGAAAAGTGTGTAGAGTAAAATGAGAGGTGGTCATGGGGACCGGCATTTTTCGTGGGCTAAATTATTTTGAACCAAAAATTTTATGCAATTGCCTAAATATCAGTTGCGCAATGTGGGTTGAAAAAAAAAATCGCCCCATGGGGCGTTTTTTCTATATTAGCAAAATAAGCACGTAGGTGTCACTAGTTACACCAAACTTGTTTTGCCCCTTTAAATTTTAAAAATTGGTATTTCAGCAATGTAATTTGTATTATGTTGTCCTATTAGGAGCCATTTTCGCGGGGGAAATTTGTGTTGCGTTATAAATGGCCGTCCCTTTGGGTAGACGTTTCATAGAAGTCCCATGATGCAAGTGAGGGTATTACAATTGATTTCCGTCATGCGCTGCCATGACGTTGTGCAGTAGTTGCTTGACGGAAGAATGGCAATACCTCATTTGCTTCAATGGGACTTCCTATTGAAAAGGTCTACAGGTTTTGGACGGCATTTTGAATCGGTAAATCGAATGTATGTGCATGTATGTATGGTTTGTTATGTAACCCAACCAATGACCAGAGTTTGAAAAATGAACAAAAAAATCCACCTGCCAAGTGTTCAGATGGGTCGAAGGGAACACAGACCCCACTTCCCACCCACACACACCAAAATCCGGAGTGAACAAGACCTATACACTAAAGTGTATAAATAGTTCAATAAAACCAGAGAACTACCGGGGTGCTGTGTGGTGGAATATAATAGTTATCGCGAAAGTGACTGATCAGGGTGTTTTGTTCGCACGTGAGTTACACCAGGGATACGCGGTGGGTGAAGAGAAATTATAATTTTCCTTAAAAAATTATGTGAAATTCGAAAGTATGTGTCATGATTCATTACATAACTCGTAAGTTTTCATTGGCCTTACCCAGTCAATTTTTTATTACATTATACACGAAATTTTTATTACATTACGAGTCAATGTTTTTTACATTACGCGTCAATTTTTATTACAGTAGCTGGTTATTACATAAAACGTCAACATTTAGGACATACGGCGGCGGTTATTACATTACACGAAATTTTATTACATAACACGGTGTAACACGCGTGACATAAAATGAACTTGATGATGACTTGCAGAGTGCAAGACATCCCCTATTTTAAACATTTCAAACGTGTTTAACGTTTATAGCACGTGTACTGAAAACTAGAATTTCTGTATGCCGGTATACACATCGCATATAAATATTGCATCATGCATACAGAAAAATTCACAAGCACAAGTTTGATTTCAATTGTACCAGGCGTTTTTAATACACATGACGTAGTGAAAGCCCAATTTGTGTTGTTCACACTAAATCAATGTCTTATACAGCGTTTTTTTTCTGTCATTTGCAGTACTTTTTGTATTGTCTTTCAAGTGTATTTTCCTTTACACTCGATATATTTACATATTTTAAAGTATTTATATGTTTGTAGTGCCTCATGGCCTGAGTGAAAAACAGCTGTGGTGTGATAAAGCCTTATGGTTAATTGAGGGAATGTAAAATAAGTAGTAAATCTTCTGACACAAATAATAGCATGTTCGTTACACCTCGTTGAATTTATAATTCTCAACTGTCCATGCATCATCATATTTGAATAAAAAGTAGTCTCGTAGTTTTAAAGGTGCACCGAGAGATTTCAAGTCCTTCATATTTCGTAATATGTAGTGATTTCATATAGATTAGACGCTCAATAGATTCCCTACCTTTTATTGATTATAGAATTAACTTAAATGAAAAATAAAAGGTGGATTTGTATATATATTTCATAGAAAACATAGGCTGATTTCGTAGTTGCTTCATATGAAATTATGAAATTTTCGCCATTTTTTGTACCAAAGAAATAGTTCTCAGCTTAATCCTTACAGATGGGGACCTTTTTTCGATATAAAAAGCTTACACCAGTGCCCAAATCAGAATTTTTCACATTTCGGGACACTTGTTACTTGAAATCTCCTCGTTGCACCTTTAAGCAACCGCATAAATCAAAGGTGCCACAACAAAAGGTAGACGTTTCATAAGTACCATGGATGCAAATGAGGTATTACAATTGATTCGTCATACGCTGCATGACGTTGTGCATTATCGCTTTGACGGAATGAATGGCATACCTCATTTGCATCCATGGGACTTTTTATATATGAAATATGCTACGTAATGCTTGTTTTAACGTGTAATAGGTGTCACCGGTGATGTTTCTGAACATTCTTATTCCCGGAATTTCCATTTTCTCTCTCCTCTGTTTACAATGATCATACAAGCTTTTGATTGATTTTTCTTATTTCTTACACTTAGTGCCCAAGCTCAAAAAAACTTTCGTTAGTGCCCAAGGGGGGGGGGGGTTCCTAGGGAACCCAACCTCAGGATACCACTTCCCATGGAGTTTTGATCATGACACGACACAATGGGGGTTCACGTAAGAAACTCACAACCCACAAAAAAATGAAAATCCGAACTTTGACCTATGACCTATGGCCAATTGAAATGTCACTCTCCGAAAAAGATGTGGTTGAACATTTCAATCCTCCGACAACTCCAGTGTAAGGTTTTGAAACCAAATAATTCATTATATCTTATCTAGAATAACCAATTAACATAATTATTGCAAAGTATACCCAAATTTATACCATCTGGATTTTCTCAGAAGAAACCTCAAATTCAACCCTTTTACTTTCATTTTGTAATTAGTAAACTATCTTGATTTTTCCACTTCCGAGTGCCCGCGGGGGGGGGGGGTCCTAGGGACCCCAACCTAATTATGCTATGAAGCCGTGGGCGGAATTTAATTGTTTAAGCAAAAAAAAATCAAATGTTGGGTATTTTTTAAATGGAAAACCACCCTTTGGGCACAAGTGTTAAATCACAGTAAACTTTTGTATTTTTAATACAAGATACCAGGACATTGTAACGGATACCAATATGTGCTCTTATTTTGATATCAAAACACTAGAAACTGATTAGAAAATAATCTTTAACTGGGAAGCACCAAATGAAGTGTTTCCAATTTGGATACCTCTGGGGAAAGATGAGAAAAAAATTATTTCCAAGAAATTTCAGTTGATTCAGATCTGCGTTTTGGGATACGAGCCAAATGCGTATGCACAGTATTCTAGGATCATTTGCTTGCAGCTCTAATTCTGTCCGTTTACAACAGGAAATACAAAATTGCGCATTTCTTCTACAAGTAGAGGCCAATCGAATTTGAACACATACTAAAGGTCCGTTAACATATCCACTGCATTGCATGCAGTGAATTGCATTGACTTGCGGTTGAAGTATTTGAACGGCCGTTAAAACTAACGGTTAACATGATACCAGACAGGCGGGGTGACGCTGCTGTGGATCACAAGTGTCCTTTTAAAATATGGCTGTTTGAGAAAGGTCGCTTACATATGGATAACTTAACCATTTCCAACCCTAAGGGGGTGCCCCATAACGGATGATTCCCTGTCCCACAAAACGCAAACGAATAGGCTCTAAGGCTGTGTATGTAATTGAAACTTCATCCTTGCGGTCATTTTAGCGAGAAAAAAAATGGACGGTACAACCATAAGGGTGGTCAGGGTGTCCCGTCAAAGTCGGAAGGAACGGGGGGGGGGGGGGGTTGCCACCTGTCTATAACTTTACTGTGTAAAATTACCAAAGAATAGTACTTACTGGTACTTATGGTGCTTCTGTTGCGAGCAAATACTGACAATATTTGTATTTTTTCTTATTTGTTAGAGTAATAACATGTTCTACTTTGGGCACCATCATTGGCACCCAAATAAATACCATTTTGACTTGCATTGAATGGCGAAAAAACCCTTGGTTTTGGAGATTTTTCAAGATGCATCTATTTTTGCAGTCATAACAACTTCGTTATGACGTCACTATGACGTAATATTTTAAAACTTGGGATACGTCTGTACTTCATTTGAATAAAGGAAATATGAGACTATCACTGTACCAAAAAAGATGATGTTTGTCCCTTAATTACGAAAAAAAATCAGGGGGGGGGTAACCCCCTGGTTGTGAATGTAGTAGAAAAACCTGTGGTTGGACGAGGGTTTACGTACAAAGTCCACTTTCAAAACAATTAGGTTTGTAGGGGTAAAGATATCAAATTGAACTAAACAACATGCTTTCATGAATACTTTGTGAATAGGTTAAATGCAAGACATAATACGTGATCACCAATTAAAATTAGAGAAGACGGGACACTGTTGCTTGTGTTGCACGGAATTTTTTCGAGAATACGGTGTCCAATAACATGAGTTGAGGTCCAAATATAAAAGTATGGGATTACAATAAACATAAGAATAAAGTGATTACAGATATTAATTTTCACAAACGAGAAAACATATCATAAACTTAAACATAATGATTAAATGTGCAACGAGAGATTTGAGACATCCATACATTGTGTCATTGGAGTGATTTCATATGGATAAGACCCCAGTAGATTTCTTACGTGGTAGTTGGCTGCAGAAAATGCCTTGAAAATGAAACAAAAGAGGATTTTCATTGGCTTAATATCATATAAAACATAAAATAAAATTTGTATTGCTGCTCCAACAATTTTTGTACCAAAAGAAAATAAATTTTCAGCTTAATCTGCATGGGGTATTTTTTGCCCTTTTTTCCCGCAAGAAGTATTAAAATGCGTTATTTCAAAACACACAAAACAGTCAGTCAATACAAAAATAACATTAAACATGACAATAGGCCAATGACGTCGATGTTATCTTTCCCGTAACATTTTTTGGAAAATCATAATGAGGCAACTATTCATTTTCCATTAGTTCAGTGTTTGTAATTTTGCAGTAACAGCACATTTAACCACATTTAGTGTTACTCTGATACCCAAAATTTTGTGTCAAAAAAACCACCACCCTACATTTAGGAAATGATTTGCAAACTGTTCTTTGGTTTAAAATATACTAAAATCACATTAACAGATTGGTGATCACAAGAAGAAACTTGATATTTCTTTAAATACAAAATAATTGAACTTTTAAGGGTTTCAGCATCTCAAACGCGGGCAGAAGAAATCATAACGCGGGCGCGGTTAAGGGAAAACATAACATCGACTTTCATACGCTTAAAGTACAGTATTAGAGTGATATTTGCGAGGACCCATGCATAACGGGAAAACCAAGGTTGGCGGATTGTTTCATGTTTTTAAGATTGTGCAAGTCCACCATAGCACAGCATGACATTAAACAAAGCTCTCTACCCCCTAGGCTGCAATACAGTACCCCCCTAAAAACGACACCATAAGAAATGCTTTGTCAACAAGGAAAAACGTGAAAAATTGACATCTTGGGCCCATCAAAGGCACATAAAGATTCTTAATGTAAACCAAACTATCATATGTCATGATGGATTCTTTTCTGTGTGCATTGGTTCACAAAGTAAAAGTATAATAAGTTATTCATTTTTCTAGAGGGGGTGTTTTCCAATGTTTCATTTTGAGAAAAATTTTTTTTTTTTTAATTTTTTACCATTTTTGATACACAATTAGACAATTTTCAACCTTTAAATTTCATTATTTTTTACATATAATGTAGGTTACATACTTAAAGAAAAAATTCAATCACGGACTCTTTTGTATCTTTAGGAGTCACATACCCTGAAAAAAAATCATTTTTCAAAAATGCAAATTGTACATTTTTGTATGATACTGAATTATATATAATTTTTGTTAAGATGTATATTTTAAAAGAACACAATTATTTTTATCAGAATTTCATTCAATGCCCTATCATGAATATTATCAATTTTTGTGGCATGGGTTAGTCCTATTTTTGGCACAGGGTAGTCCTTGAAATTTCCTACAGATGATAAGGGGGTCCCTGGGAACTCCAATTGAGTATTACACACCATATGAATGAGATGAAAGTATATTTGCCCGAATTATATATGCTGCCGCACCGCGCACAAACACACATTACCCGCCCCTGCGTCCATGCGTGCGCGTGTGACACATTCACACAAACACATGTACACAAAAACACACACGCACCTGGGTCCTGATCCCACACTCCCATGCACACCCATGTACACTCGTGCACCACCACACCCTGCACACACCACACCCTTACGACACACAGGCACACACCCTCACACACACACACACACACAGGCATCCCACACACACACTACCGTACAGATGTACATGTGGGAATACCCCCACAATGTTGTGTGTTTTTGTTATAAATAAGGTACAACATGCATGTGGGGTATTTGTAGGTAATATTCCTACCTGTGTGAATCTTTCTGTGTTAAGATTTTACACCCACTGGCGACATACAAAACCCATGTGTAACGCTGTGGCACCCCCTAGCTTAGACCTATTCCTACCCCCCCTAGAGGCTAAAAAAAGCATTTGGCAGAGATTCATTGTGGGCGTACTCCCATAATGACAACAACGCCACATGTACTTTGTACCATATTTACTCCCACATCAATGGTCCTCTTGTTAAGAAACACACACACACACACACACCACACCACACACACGCACTGCACCACACAGCGCACCTCAACCTGGGGACCAAACATATTTACTCATGCACTGTCCACCAACACCCCCCCTTCCACATGCCCACAACCACACCATCTATATTATATAGGCTATGGCGTATGACTGTCTGTCATTGTCTGTCCGCCCTTTTTTCTCAGTGGTGGGTGTAGTTGAACCCGGCAAGATCAGTGTCGATTGGTTTATGGATGCATGCCCGCACAGTCCGGTACTCGCGAAATATGGTGTTAAAAGAAGTGGTACTTTAAAAACCCAGTATTTGAGATGCGCGTACTGCCTATTTGTGAATAAATTAGAGTAACCATGGTAACAAAATTTATTTTGAGGCCCACCATCAATTTAAGTTGAAAGTAATTGACATGAAAAATGTGCCACCCTTTGCATGTCTGACATTGTAACACCCGATTATCACGGACCCATGTATTTTAATGTTCGAATTGTTTCAAGTTTGACTTCCCACTCGGAGATAAGATCTTTCCCAATCTTTGGATTACCAGACTATAGTTTAAGAGGCTGCATAATTATGATGTTTTTAAATGATTAATTGACTTGCACCTCCTATTTCATCGTTCTGTCAACTTCCATAAATTATTTTACCAGTGGCATCGGTTTTCATCTCTTTTGTGGCAATGATCCTGGGCACAAGAATAATTTTCCACCAAATCAGTAGGCCGGATTGGAAGAAATTTTTGTCCCCTCCCACATCACACAGGCACACAGCGCGCAACACCACACTCAAAAGATCCTGGGCATGTCCCCCCCCGATATCCATGTTTGGAAAGAAGTTGGAAAGTGTACTTCGATTGATAACAAAACCCTATCGAATAATGGAGCAACCCTCAAGTTCCATACAAATTATGGATTGGGCAAACATGAAATTTTACTTGACTAAATCATTATGTTAAATGGATAGAGTAAAAATCAAAACCGTGAATGTCTGAGTTGAAATTGTTCTATAATATTTATCAATATTGGCTTGGAAATTGAAAGAAATGGCGTGATAACAAAATTTCTCATAGAACAGATGTAATAATATGAGTCTGTAACAGATCTGAGAAGGAAAGAAAGGCATAATGTAAGGTAACCAATCCTATTCAGTATGGTAAGGTTACTGGTATAGTCAAAAGGAGCTGAGTAAATAGATAATAAACCTCCACTTTCTTATCATGGACTATGAATCTCACGAATGGTAAAATAAAGTGTTACAGTTTTTTGATTTTTGCGAGTAAACATCGTCAGTGTAAGCAGTGGCATAACCAGACCTTTGCAAATGTGTGTGTGTGTGTGGGGGCGGGGCGAAGGGTTATCAAGCATTTTCTGAGGAGGTAAATTTGAAGCCCTCTCCATTCACTGTACCAAACGGTCAGTTTACATTTGGGGTGCCGCGAGGGGCAAGGTTCTGAGCAGAGGATCCCCCCCCCACTGTAGGCCACTGTATTGTATACTTATGCTTGTGGATGCTCCTTTGTCATGGCTATACTTTTTCCATTTGTCATACTTGAGGCAATCATCATATGGTATGATGAACACAAAAATAAAGTGTTCTTTTTATTCATGATTCGCGGGTGTTTTGAACGCGATCCCATAATGTTTGCAAGTGTGCCTATACTGTACTGTCTAACAGCATGTTATTACTTAGGGATAAAAAGTGTTTCCACAAATTTCAGACCACAGAACATTTCCTGATCATGCTAAAATTCCCTAAGTACATAACGCTTTATGGGCTAAAAACCATGAGTGTAAAAATTAAGTCAGGGTTTTCCATGTGTATAGATATGATTTTGTTAGGATCACATGACGCCGTTAGGTGAAATTTTCAAAAACTGGTGCAATGTGGAATTGACTCAATACACCCTCTGCTCATGATTGGTAAAATGTGTAAAACATTAGACACTAAAAAAGTATTCTTTACTCATAATAACACTCACTCACACGGCCATGCACACACACCTACACACAATCCCCCTCCCCCCCCCCACGCCAAAACCCCCCCACCCACACACAGACATACATACACACACACAAGAACTAGTCTTACAATGTATAGTTTCTTCTTTTATGGCAATAATCACTGCCAAAAATAAAACTCAGAGAATAAGAATTCTATTAAACCAAGAACAATTATCTTTTCAGCATGTGCAATGTATGTGTAGATGTTTGTGCTGCGTGTGTGTGTGCATGAGTTTGTTTGTGTGTTTGCTCAGACACACAGTATGTAGGTATTGGGGTGTGCATGGGGAGAATAAGTGTTGTATAGGCATGTTTTGTATGGTGCATGTGTGATTCGTGTGTGATGTTGGTGGGTGTGTGTGTGTGTGCGCGCGCGCGCGCGCGTGTGTGTGTGTGTGTGTGTGGTGTGATGGTGTGTGTGTGTGTGTGTGTGAGATGTGGTCAGGGTACTTACATTAGTGTATGTTTTATGTGTTGAGGTAGGGCATTTTCAACGTATTCATATCACCATGACAGTAATTGGCGAATCAGTGTTTCGCCTTAATTTTACATTATCAGACAACACTCGTTTCAGTGATGTTTGGGACTCCCTGGTGATAAAATTGAATCCCAGTACCAAAGCTAATTATATTCATGATATTAGTGGGTAAACACATTTCTAGTGTAAATAAGTTTGTCCGCTAAAAATATACTTTGTTCACTGGAAAGACTTAGACAATTTTTAGCATATCACAAAATTATTATTTTGGAATTTTCCAAAAACTGTCAGTCTTACAGAGTGTGTATCTCCTAAGTGGAATTGGCTCATGATTTGAATTGCTTTTCTTTTGATTTACTATTTAGTAGGTACCTGATATGTATATCGATAGATTGAAAGGTATGAACAGTTTTTATTTTTCATCAAAAAATGAAAAAATATATTTTTTCATGGTTCTCCAAATCTATGCAAAATTGAGGAAAACACCCTCGCCCTTCAAAATGGAATAACCCTAGTTTTTTCCACATTGTGATTCATATTCAGAAATAAAAAGGTCTGATTTAACATGCGCTGTTAATTTTGATTTGAGATTGATGTTTCTATGCTTTTGAAGGTCTCAAATTTGCTATATTTTGTATTTTTTTCATGCAGAAAGGAAACTTGCTGGGTGCCACTAAGGGGGTCTACATATCCTCTCTTAGTGGACCTGGGATTTTTTTATATCTATATTCACCATGCTTGGGGTGAGGAACATAATCAAATTTGAGATATAAGGCCTGAAAAGTCTGACCCCACTTTTCCTCGATTTTGCCATATTGCAGGGTTTGCTTCTCAGAAGAGTACTCTTAAGTTCACATGAGAAAAAAGTGTTTCTATACTTGTACTCATAGTCAATTCTCCTCCATTTCTACTACACTTTTCTAGGCATTCCTCTGTTTCTCCAAAGTATAATTAACTTCAACAAGTGTTTAAAATACACAATTTGGCTTCTATTTACCAAATCTACTACTGTAAATCATCTTCTTAATATGATAAGGGCAAAGATTTCACAACAGATGTCTGGATTTCCAAAAGTTCACCCAGGAGAAATGGACTTATACTCCAAATTATCCCATTACTGTTAATTCATGCACAATTCTGAAATAAGTCCAATAGGTTTAACCTTTACAATGAAAAAACAATGCGCTTCATCGTTTCGACTCATCCTCACTAATGAACTAATTAAGTTAAAAATATTCATCCAGAACTGACTATTCGTGATACGGCACCTCATATTGATCTTTATTGGAAGATCTTGACTTTTAGTTTCATGGCTACATATAAAATGTAAAGTATAAAATATACGCACCTCATCCCAGTATTTATATAAACAATTCCATTTGAGATTCATTGAGAGTAGGAGTTTCAAAAAACCTTTGAATAGATTTTGTAAATCTTCTTGTAGTCATATTCTGAAACTCATAGTCCTCAACAACAAAACCACTATCAGTCAACCCTCCCTTTTGATTTGAAACCCTACTTCCTTTTAACTTCCAAGAGCAGGAATCGCAGCGCGATTAACTCCTCCAATGGTTTTTTTTGTAGAGAAACCTCAACATGAAACTATTAACTAACATCTTTGCTAGCCTTCATTAAGGTAAGTGAAAACTCATCCAAGTGCCATTCAGTTTTCTCGATGACTGAAGCGGCATAAATTGTAAGGGGAACAAAAGTACCTTCAATTATTAATTCACTGGTTACATGACGAGGCCAATAAAAGAATTAGTCAGGTTCATTTCACATGTAGCTATATGGCTTTGTTGTTATTTGGAAACCTGCGCTTGTATAACGGTATAATGCCATGAACCTCCAAAATTGCATTAAAATGCCCAACTAGCAAGGGACTGTAGTGAAAGAGTGTGCGCCGCCGGATTAAAATTGTGAATTTTTACACAGTCAAAGTATTGTTGGGGATAACCATAAAATTGATGGAAGCACTTGCCAAGCCCCCTTAATGGCCGCCAGCTTGGGTTTAAAGATTATACAGGGGTCGATTTAAAATGCTCAATCAGTTGACAAGCATGCTTTGACACTCTTTCTCAATTACAAGGATTCTAAAAAAAAAGTTGGTTTACACTATCTATGGATTATATAGTGTCGGAGTTTTTGGGGTAAAAACTGTAAAAATGTTGAAAAAAGTCAATTTGCGTGTGGACATGGTCAAAAATTATAACATTGCTTTGCTTTGAATCCCTTAGCTTAAGTGGATTAAATAAGAAATAGTTTGTCTTATCTGGTATGCTTAGTTTTCACGTTATTCCAACAAAATGGTCACAGGTCAATAGAATCCACTGCTGCCACTAGCTGTTGAAATTTATTGTATTGTGGTTAATAACCAGACACGAAGATAGTCAAAACCTGCTCCTGTTTTTCATTCTATGAGCTAAGATCGGACAGGCTACGATTCATTGATAACTAACATCAACTTGTTTTATTAGATATAATATTTTCAACGGGGTCTAGACAGTTTTTGTGCTGATCTGAATCCGATGGATGCCAGATAGGACCTGAGCATTTTGTAGAAACGCAAAAAAACCTCTAAAATGGCCACCAAAACAAGCAATATTCATTTTTGTTCACTCAAAAGTTGAATTTTTCAACATGTCTCGTCTTAAAACATTCATTATGACCAATTAACATGTGGATTATGTAACCACGGAATCAATGAAATTCAAACTGGCAGTCAATACAATAAAGTGTTTTTTTACCTCGCTTCCTGATCGTGAACTACTTTTGGACTGCAGGGTTTTAATTTAGTATTCTATCATGGTGTTTTGCAGTCAAGAAATTAATTAAAACCATAAGAAATATTTTTTTAAGTTGATTATAAAGTACTTCATTATAGGATTCCCCAAGATGGCTTTCGATACTCTTAATATGGCTATAATTGATAGCGGTGTCTAACCTACTACTGCATTGTTTGTGTATCCCTGTAAGTCAATCAGATCTTGTACACATCAATTAGGTAATCAAGGATCGATGCATGTAAGATCCATCCGAAGATGTGTATCCAATTGGCGGAATGGCACTTACGTAAGCTGCGAAAAATCTCGACCACAATATGTTCTAGATATATATGTTCTTTGTCTTTTTTGCAGGTTTTGGGCGTCCATTGGCAGCCATATTGGGATATTTTAATGATAACGTCCCCCAAAGACACTTAAGATGCCTTACTGGGATTTTTGGCAGTGATCACGAACAACAACCACAAAATATAGATCTTTAGACTATAGAGTGAATGAATTACTGGCCCTTACTGATTGACAATTTGCAGCCATATTGGAGGCCCACCTAGGATGCATCTTGCAGATATATTCAATTTGATTATGTTATGATTTTTAAATTGCTTTGAGATGATTTTATAGTTATATACACAAACTGGCACTCTTGGATATATGTATTAATGAATTTTTGTCATTTTGGAGCCATCTTGACTGGTGTATGATGTATGATTATCAAATTGGTTGAAATCTATTCCTAATGGTTTTCTATTAATATGTTGGAATTGCTAAAATTGTATATATACCAATTACCATTCTACTGTCAACAGAGATAAATATCAGATGCTTTGGTGTATTGGCGGCCATATTAAATCTCTTAATTAGGTCGGTTCAGATGAATCATCTACATTGGTCCATCAATGGTGTTTTGGCTGAACAGGCCAAAAATTACAAATTTTGAAGTAATTAAAATATGAGTTTTCAGTGTTTTGGTGGCCATTGTTGAATGTTTTGCGTTTCTTTGAAAATGCTAAGGTTTTTCGTCTGGCATCCTCGGATTCATATTAGCAGGTAAAACTGGTCTAGCAACCTTTGAAAAACATTATATATATTTTATAACAAGGTCCCATGGTCTGTTAATCCTGGACTTGAGCTGAACCAACAATTTGAACCACGTTTTACGAAAATCGGAGCAACTTTATTTTGATCCCTGTACAAAAATTACTTTCACCATTTTTACAGTTTTACCCTAAAAAAAAAAAGAAAAAAGAGGGAAACAAAATAAATTATTCCAAAACACTCTAACCAAATGTGTATAAACTATACTTTTTGGATCCTTGAGCGCAGACAAACTGATGGTGTGCTTTAACACAATCGGAACATTCCAAGTTTTACTCCTGTGAAACCTTGAAATCCAAGCTGGGGTCAATTAAGGGGGGTTGCAAGTGCTTCCATCAATATTTTTTTATTCCAGGTGCTAAGTACTTCGGTACCACATTCACAATGTATCCGATTTGCACACTCTCACGAGATCTGTGCACCACATTCGCCCACAAAGTGTTGGTGTGATGTGATTGATTGAGTGGATTGATTGATGATACTTGAAAGCTGCATTCCAATTGTATTCAAATTCAAATAATCAGCATGACATACAAACTATAAGATTGTGAAAACTGCGCTCGCCACTATTCCCATTAGAGCCGCAGCCCAGAAGGTTTTGATAAAGCGAACGAGATACTGATCTGAACACGGAAATATTCAGAGAAAAACATAACTTTTGCAAATATAATGTCGCCGGATACCTGCTGCGGCGTCTGGCCCTAGGAGAGGGGTCAAATGTTTGAACTGCTCTTATTCTACCCATTGTAATATAGCTAAAATTATTCCGTAGGTAACCAGGAGTAAAAGTCCATTGTGTCACATGCGTGTGGTACCTTCTTTCCAAGATATTTGGAAGAATAGGCTAAATGTTCATTTGTTTATTCAAGAAAGGTCACCCTTTGCAATACCTACGATTTCTTTGTAAATTTTTTTTAAATGTTCAAGGTTACTGATTCCAAATATTAAATGCGTTTTGCCTTTCGATCTTCTTCTTGTTATAATGGAGGGGTAAAAGTCCTGTAGTACTCTATTGGGATGAGACATTACCCTCAAAGGGCACCAACCCTATGCAAATAAAAGTCATATTTTGAATAGTATCATTCAATATTTTTGTAAAATATTTTTTACAAACGTTTACCTTCTTGAATAAACAAATGACCTTTAGCCTCTTTTCAAAATCTCTTGGAAGGAGGCGCTACATTGCAATGACCCAATGAATTTGTACTCCTGGTTAATAATTTAGCTATATTTCATTAGATTAGAGAAGTTCAAACATTTGACCCCATAGTAACGGTTAACCTTCTCCTGGGACTCACACGCGAGTGTGTCTTTCGTTGCTATATTTATCAAGCTAAACTACATATCACCACTATAAAGCACCTTCCTACGATATGGAAGTATGCTGCTAATCACACATGTTTTGTTGTTTTTTAATTTTATTTATTGTTGTTGTTGGGCTGTGTTTGATGTGTTTGCTTGTTGTTGGTTTCGTTGTTGTTTGGTATTTTCTTAAAATTTTTTTTGTTGTTTTTTTTTATTTATTGATTTGTTTTGTTGTTTTGAATTTATTTCGTGATTTGTTTTGTGTTTTCTTTTGAACTGTTTTTATTGTTTTACAAAGTTGTTAGTTTGTTATTTTAAAATGAATCTTTCGGAGAATGAGGAATCGGACACTATTTTGACTCAAGAGTATTAAAGCATAACAGCACATTTTTTAAAAGCGCGCCCCCAATTTTTCCGGATATTTTGGAGATTTTTTCCAGTTGCATGGTATTTACAGTAAACAATGCCTGTGAATGGTATAGTTCACATTCTCTCGGGGTCGCAAAAGAAGGAATTTGTAATTAGAATCAGTAATAGCGTAGCGCTCCGATAATAATTCAACCGCTGCTGGAAATATGAAATAGCCGGGAAATCGCGCCATGTATGTGTCTACTCTCATCCTTAGTTGTTCCATTGGTCAGGAAGTCAAGTTAGATGTCCATTTTCGTGGAGTGGCACAATTGCATCAATTCGGACATATTTGACGTTTCCAGCTCCGCTATTAGATTACAATCACGATCAGTTTCTAATTACACAACGGCTTTCTTTTATGACAAAAAAGCACTTTTGAGTTCATTACCACTCGCAGGTAATAAACAATTACCAACACCACTGTGGCAAAAATCTCAATTTAGAAAATGGGAGCGCTCTTCAAAAAATGTGGCTGTTATTGCTTTAGCAATATACTAGGCGGTCATCCGCCTTTCGCGATTACCTGACCTTTTTTTTTTTTTTTTTTAAATACTACGTGTTGAACAGTGAAAGGGCCCCCCCCCCCCCCGGGGGGGCCCAAAAGTTTGTACTCTGTAAGTCCTCTTCAAGACTAAGATACCTTGCAGTTTCACGGTCTAGCTATGTCTCCTTGTGGAGAAGACGCTAGGACATACACGCAGACACCCAGCGGTTAACAGTATATATATAGATGATGATATGATTATTACGGTATCGTTCTTGATGTAAATCACGTAGCAATAAATTAACAATGAATTTTACTAGCACACTCGCTCGGTAGGGCAATTTTATTTAATTCAGTCAAATTTTTCTTTTCAAACAGAAAACATGTAATGTCAACACGTCGGAAATTACTTATTTTAAAATGAAATGGCCGAAACATTACAATTACATTAAAAAATATTCAGATAATAATGATTGGACCCTTAATGAAATCACTACCACAAAAATGGTTAAAAAGTTTTAAAAAAAAAAAAAAAAAAAAAAAAAAACAATTTGGATGTTTACATTCTGTAAAAAAAACCCAGTAAAAACGGCAAGAGTTTGTGTCAGTTCGTGACAATTCCGTCCACGAAAAATCAAGTGTTTGACATCCCTGCCAGAATTTTTTTAATTTTTTTAATTTTTTTATTTTTTTTCAAAAGCATTCAGACTTTGTACGTTAGGCTCGTAAGTACAATATTGATCTGAAAGGTGGATTAGCCGGTGTTAGCACATATACAATAGGAACTGTCTGTGAGCTGAGAGCATCCTTTCATTTTGATATAAAATTGATCCATGAAGCCCAAATTGATGGGGGGGGGGGGGGGGGGGGGGGGGGGGGGGGGGGGTGGTCGAGCTATGAGTTGCAAAAATATTGGGCGAGACGCAGTCGAGCCCAATATTTTCAAACTCTAGCGAGACCATTAATTTGGGCGTAAATCATCAATTTTTAATCATATCATGTTTTGGATCCGATATTTTACCACTTGGACACTCACACGCTAATGATATGCTGGCAGTAATGTCGCATCCTTGGCTGAGAGTGAATCAGCCGAAATAATATAGTGTACTTTTCCTTTTTACGAAATGTAAACACCCAAGTGTTTCAAATTTGTGTAACTGATTATGTATGGGTCCATTTCATTATGTCTGAATGATATTTCATGCCGTTGTGTCCCTTAATAGGTGGTATATAGCACTGTGCATTAAAAGCAATACAAGTCTGTATTTGGTCGAGAAGAATAAAATGAATAGCATATGGGTCCTATTAAACAACATGAAAATGAGTGCTTAAGCGCTAAAATGCGTGTTAAGTGACACCAACAATAGTGTTATCAATGATCTATTTTTAATCAGCGAAAAATTGATAGCAGTAACCAGGACAACCTAATATGTTGAGAGTTTGCCAGGGGTCCTTCTACTAAATTTCTTTCTGGAACGCCAAAAATGGTCAGACTGAGAAATGACACAAACACAAATTGTCTTACGATAGAACCTATGATTTTAGTACATTTTATTATGGGAACATTTTAATGTTATTTAAGACTCAGAAGTGATATTGTTGAGATAAATATTGATTTTAGTTCCAAATTTAATAAAGAAAATGGTACCCGGCACATTGACCTCATGATTAGCATATGCGAGAGCTAATCAATTATCGATAGCTATAATTACGATAATCTTGGTCAGATTCTTATTAAACCTGAACGTGAGAAGTGTTTGCAATGCTTTAATTCAGTTAGCCGTTTCTATCTATAAATGTTGTTATGCAATGAGCAATGGGACTTTTTTATCTCAATAATTTTGTGCCAACACGTACCGTTTATAAAGTGAGCAGCTCCCCCGGTTCGCATAAACATTGTGCCTACACGGAAAGTTCTTAAAACTCGCTGCGGGCGGTGTGGTTTATTTTCAGTGTATTGTGCCCGGATAAAAAACATGGAGTGTGCCACGCAGAAAGACAATCAATATGTTTTTAACTTCAAAGGCTATTCTTTTTTGTGCAGCTTTGACAGTAAATATAATAGTAATCGCTTATTTTAGTAAGGTTTTAATAAATTACTTTAACAATTTACATCATTAAGGCCCGCAATGGAGTTTTTATATTCGTGTCCCTTCGTGGTATTGTCGAGGATATAGTTTTGCAGTTGCAAGGGATGTGTCGGTACCGAATTTAAAAAGCGACGATTTAGTGGAGTACTAGGAGTAGAAACTTTATAAATGCAAATGTTCTTTCATATTGGAAAATAAAAAACACACACTTCAAATTGGTAGCAATTAATTGAAAATGAATTTTATATTTTCGTGCTCCCTTTTTGAGTTAGTCCGTAATTGTTTTATACATGGTTATCTGATTAATGGAGATTTTTAAAAAAATGGTGCAAAATGAGATCCAATCCCAAATGATCTACCATTACTATTGATGATACCAAGCTTTTTTCGAAAGTGTTTACTAATGGAAATTAGGGGTGAAACATGTTCATATGCGTCCAATGTAAAAAGATCATCAGAAAAGGAACAAACATTTCAGAAACAAATGCAAAGAATTAGAGAAAGGTAAAAACACTGGATAAATAATACAAGCAATGATGAAGACCATAAAAATACATTGTCTTCTTTAAAGATATATAACCTAGAGTTAGAAAATCTCAGAACTAACTAGTGCACACTTCTTCGTCTAAAGCGAAAGGGATTGAAGAAGGGGTAAACCTACCAAATACAAAATACTTTTTGAATTTCAAAAAAAAACTTTGTTAATAAGCAAATGGTCAAATAAAAAGAAACAACGAACAATAACATACCAGCATGATGAACAATGACATGGTAAATTTTTATACGAATTGTACGTAAAATGAAAAATGTATGATAGTGCTAGTATGAATATGACTGAATAACTTTCCAGATAAACAGTTACGAGTGAAAACAAAATGGGGGGGGGGGAGCTATCAAAATCCCAATCATGAGTAATGTGTGTTTATATAAAACAAGATTTGTTATTTGCTTTAATTACTAAGTGATTAATTAATGTGATATGCTCGGTGGATGATAAGCACGAGCGAATGAGCAGGAGCAGCAGAACATCCCAAAGTGACCTCAGGGGTCAACATAATTTGTATTTTAATTTTTTCCCCTCATATTAAAACCGCAATTACATTACAATCATTCCAAAATACATCATTGTTTATTTAACTGGAAAGTAGATGATTAGACTATTCAAACAGTGGCGAATATTAAAAAAGATGATTAACAATTGTTTAACTAAACAATTATTTAATTCTTTGAAATATTGAGGTGAATATGTTAGAAATTTTATTAGAATTACGAAAAAAAAAAATGTTTTGAAGTAAAATACGCAGAAGGTTTACTTCTTTAGATAATTTTGCAATTACAAAATGACCTTGTTTTTTTACAAAAACTATATGTAAAACCAATTCCAGTCTTTAAAAATAGCTTTCTTTTTAATAAGATGAAGCTTGATCCTACTTTATAACATTTATTTCTTTGTTTCACAAATAAAGTTTTTCAATCTGTGAGGTGATTTAACTCTCGTAGTATACATGTACGCCGAGGTTGGTGTCCCCCCCAAAAGAGAAATGATCAAATTAACGGCACTGTTCATATTGTCACAAAACTGAAATGTCTTCATTCCCTTCCTCACAGTCTATTCACTGGAAGAATACCGATATATTATCCACATAAAAATAATACACAAAGCAGATATATGGCATTGATACCGGCTTAAGATATCCGAGCCTATTTGTAGGCCATTAAGTTTGCCGTAACTTTTAACAACAAATGTGTCTAATTACATTAATATCACAGACTCATACTATCTCTCCGGTCACACGGGTGGAAAGTGCCGTGTGATTACCCGTTGGTGGTGTTTCTTCTTGTGTTAAACACATTCCCATCAGCCTGCTGTAACGACGTCCGGGTATTTATTATAAAACTGGTTTGTTACCCATAAGGGTGCTGATTTGGTCTTACATTTCATGTGATGGCGAATGTATACAGCTTTACAACCATGCAAAATATCACTTTTGAAAAAACTCCTTGAGAGCGCACTATTTTTCAAATGTCCAGTGTCCTCTAAAAGCGGCATATCGACTGATTGCATTAAAAATTTGGTAGCTTTGCTTCTATCACTGTTGGGGTCTCTTTTTAATATTTTTTTGCTATCTACATCGTTTTTTTTCTGGGCTACACTTGATGCACACGGTGTGCTTTCTAAAAGACGGGACAAAACCCTTCTAAGAGAAAAAGCTATTGGCTCCCGTCAAGAAGCGTTGTTTCTGCAAACGCGTTGTTGCTCCGCGCTGCCCATCATAATACTCAGTGCGTAATTGTCTCAACATGGACAACTTTGGAGAGGAGATTTGGTTTACTGATCATCCTGGTCTACTTACGAATAGATCCAATTGGTCACAGGAGAAACTAGACGACCTGCTTGATAGGAAAGATTTATGTGGTAAGTTTAACACATAATCTTCGAACCTTTGTTTCACCAAATTTGAATGCTCATCAAGTATATGTATACTGTTACTATTAAAATAGGACTAGGCCGGCTAGTCCCTAGGCTGTTTGACAAAGATGACTTTAGACGACAAAATATTAAGATTGACAAAAGAAACATTTAGCACCTGGTACTGCAATGCTATCAAATTTGGATCCTGGTAGTGGTTGATATACATGCATTGAAAGGTTTTTGCATGTTGAAGTGTTATTGAATTTTGACCTCTGGATTCGAGGTAGTTCAGGAAACAGTGTAATGAGAATTATCATTGAAACGTAAAAAGGGGTTTCACAGAAATTGTAGCAAATCTGTACTAAAACATTTTATTCATAACATGCGTATTAGTGCTATCCAGTAAGGTTATTGGGTTTTATAATCACGTCTTTCCGCCGCCGAGGGAGGGGCGAGGGGCACTTCCATGAGATTTTGGCCCGAAATGCTCCAGGAGCATATGGTCCAGGACTATATGGTCCTGGAGCATAAACAATCAGGAGAAATATTCTAGGTCCTGGAGAATATTTGAGCTCCTGGAGCATATTTGACTTACAATATTCCTCCAGATTATTTATGCTCCAGGAGGATAGTCAAATATGCACTTGGAGCTTATTTGACTTGGAATACTTTTTCCAGATTATTTTGCTCCAGGAACATATGCTCCTGGAGCATAATTTCTGGCCAAAACCTCATAAAAGCCGAGGGCGCGAGCATATATAAAAAGATTATTAATGGTTTTGCTTACTAAAGGGCATTTTTTACAAAGTTCATCTCTACTTAAAAAACACATACATCCACACACACATAAATACATACACACGCACACACATACACACATACACACGCATACATATAAATAGTAATCTCTTAGTTTTGATCTATGTAAATCTCAGATTGACACGGGCATTCTCTATTACATCCTTTTTAGCATATGATTTTGATTTTTCCCTTTGCTTTTATTTTTATTATTCATTGAACAGATTTCTACACAAGTACTGGGTCTACAAGTGGGCAAATTACAAGCCCATCTCAAAGTAGTAATGAAGTGACTACTGCCACACTGCAGACAAGAGGAGCCTCTGGCAAGCCATCCACAACTAAACCAGAGCTGTACTCTGTAGGGGCTTCTTCTGCACTGCAAACAACAGAACCCCCTACTACTGAATTAGCTAAAAGCAAATCTGAACAGGGACAAGTAGACACTACTGTCGCACTGCAGACAAAAGACCTTTCTACTGCCGGGGTAGCTACAACGCGGAATCCAGTGGAGACTACCCTTGTCCATCATACAACAGATGGTGAAGGTGGGTAAAATATAAACTAGACATGACTGTGTCCTCGAAAGGACACGTACCCTTTTGGATGCTACTCTCTAAATTTCTTAGATTAAAACGGAGGACAAATCTAAATTTTGAATAATATTTGTATTTATTAGATTTATATTTCAATGTATTTTGATTTAAATTTTAATATAAACTTTAGATTTGTCCCTGATAGCAATCAAATTAGATTAGTTTTTAATCTAAGAAATTTAGAGAGTAGTTATTGACCTTAGTGACCTCAGATTGACCTCTCGATCCATAACTTTTGTTGAAAATCATATGCTTAAGTCACATAATCTGTATAGGAGGAGTAGTGATTTTAAGTGTAACATAAGTATTTAGATCTTTGACCCCTAAATCATGGGTCAAGTGACCTTTATTGATTTCAAAACAGATTTGTAGTTGGACCTTAGAGACCCCCAGATTGACTTATCGATTCATAAATTTTTGTAGAGGGTTTCAAACGTCACTTCATATGCAGAAGTCACACAATCATGCTGCATAATCTGTAGGAGTATTAGTTTACATTTGACCCTAAAGCATGCGTCATATGACGAAGTCATTGACTTTTTGTAGTGTTGACTCAAATGTTAGGCCAGATAAATGATCGCGAATGATAATAATGAGAAATTAGTTTGGTCCTAATGAAGTACGATTGCCGGAATCAGTTCGTAGAAGCGATAAAATAACTAAAACGTGACGACAACTTATACCAAAATAAGGGTAGTTCTTTTCTGACCGTGGGATGGCGTTTTTGATTTATATAATTTTCAAAATTCACCATTGACTTCACATGCTAAATTTAAAATACGCGAAAAATTTATTTGAGATCAAAATGCCTGCCAGATTCGTTTTTAGCAGCCAAATTTACCATAGAATCTAATCGTCATGATATAAGTTGTCATTTACCCACCCAATACTTGGTTATCTGGGATAAGTCACAAGCTGGTTATCGAACCAGGAGTCCTGCCCCACGCCCAGATCAGAAATAGAAAATCTTTAAAACCAAATCCAAACTTAACCCATTACATTACTATCTTGATCAATAAGTTTTGCCTTTATAATGACCGTTTATTAAATTTAAAAATTTCATTTAACCTCAACTTCTAAAGGGTGACCCCTTCCACCCACTGATCATTGTTACCAATTTAAATTTGAATTGAAGCAATACTGTGTGAATAAGGAAACATTAACCAAATTGAAAACTTTTACCACAAAATAACCTGTTTTGACCCAATTGAACATCTATATGACCTTTGACTGCAAAATCGTTAAGGTTACAAGCTTCCTTCCTACCCACTTATCATTATTTACAGGTTTGGATTGAAGCGAAGCATCACTTTGCAAAAGGGGAAACTTTAACCAAATTCCAAAACTTAACCAAAAACAACATATTTTTACCCAATTTGACCGTACATGATATTTGACCGTAACCTTCCAAAGGTCACCCATTTCTTCTTACCCACTGATCATTGTTGACAGGTTTGGTTTAAATTAGGAAGGGATACTTTCAACTGCAAATTTATTATCCAAATTGGCGAATCAATTACCGAACAATATTTTGACCAACTTTGACCCATACATGACGTTTTACCTCAACCTCCTTAAAAGTGTTGAGACTCGAGATTTCCCTGAGGAATGGTGCCCTCAACTTTCTAACAAATCGTGTATTTGCACTATCCCCTAAGTTTTGTCCCCATACTTATCACTGTTTGAAATGTCTAAGGTCAAATAGATGTCCGTCGTTCATATAGCAAATCACGAACTTTGTTAAAAATTCCGGTGTAGAAGTATTATAGTCCGGCGTACTCACAGTTCGGAAACGGTGAGGAATAAGGCACTCGATTCATTTGACTCTTCACGAAACATTAGTTTTCACGCTTTATTCTTTAATCGTCTATGGAGCCGGACTATTGCTCCCCGCCTTACTATATCTGCTTTCAACCGGATCCGGATTTTGTATTCACATTACCTATGGTCCTTCTTTACTCTGAGTGGCTTATATCTCAGTCCCTCTGAACTGACTTTAAAACCAACTGGGTTGCATCGGAGAGTACCCACACATGACCTGATATGGGTCAGAGGTCATTTAGGGCCACATTGTCAAAAATTCTTCTCCTACAGATTACGTTGTATGGGTTACGTGCCTCATCGCATATGAAAGAGCGTGAGACCCACAAGGTTATTGTTACAAATTTGGACCTGGTTCATTAAGGTTGGCACTACCGACAAAATTGCAAAACTCTGCAAAACCTTCCCACCAAATCGATCCCTGCTATTGCATTGTCGCATTAACGATGTCCTATGCACATTCATATGCATTGGGGTCAAAGGTCATTGGGCATACAGGTTTTCTAATTTTAAAAATGAAACATCATCTGCAAATTAGCAGATACTGGAAACTTGCCCGATTAATGCCCATTTAGGGCGATGTCTATCAATCTTTATGTTTTGGGGGCAAAGGCCATAGCACACGCAGAATACGTGTCCTTGCAGGACACATTCATGTCTAGTTTTATGGGGTTTTATCATTCATTGAACAGATTTAATAGAAACCCTGGGTCTACAGTGGGAATCCAAGTACAATCTCAGAGTAGTCATTTAAATGACTCCTACCACACACTGCAACAGAGGGCTCTGTCAGCCATCCACAACTAAACCAGAGTAACTCTGTAGGCTACTTCTGCACTGCAAACAAACCGAACCCCCTACTACCTGAATTGCTGCGGCAACCTCTGTACAGTGACAGGTAGACACGTACTGTCCACTGCAGACAAAGAACTGTCTTAGGGCCGGGGTAAGCTAAACAGCGCAGAAGCCATTGAGAACTACCTTTTGTCCATCAGAGGACGACAGCTGGTGAAGTGGGTATACTTTATAAACTAGCGACTGTGTCCCGAACGGATCGTACCCTGTCGGATGACCGATGTGTGACCTTAATGACCCAGATGATCTCAGATTAACCTCTGAACCCATACTTTTATCTAAAGTTCATTAATTGCGTAATCACTAACCTGAGGAGGAGTATAGTGATTTTCAAGTGTAAGTAGATTTAGGTCGGTCAATTCACCGTGAGATTGTTGGTTAAGAGGATTTTATGGGCAGAGGTAAACATTGATGGTTACTTCATATCAATGTCGCAGTTAAATAGGCTAGAAATAAGAATTCACCGTGGTTTTCAATTGAGTTATCAAGGATGAAAACAGCAGAACCTACATTACTTAAACGTTGTTATTTCAACTAACATTCCTTTGACTACTGCAATTACATCCTTATTAAAGCTAGGAGAAATAAGTCATTCTTATGATCCATACACCCATAACGTAACCACGTTTTTACTTGACTCCAACCTTGACAAGAGATTGTAATCCGGATGCCAGCCAGTTTACTTAGAAAATATTACTATTGTTAGTTTTTTTGTGATTTGGCTTCCCTTGACCAACCATTATAGAATCAACTGCTGACAGTCCTCAGCATTTTGACAATTTTTAGATATTCGTAAAAAACAAAATGGCCGCCACAATGCCATATTTTTAGCGAAATTTACCCAAGAAGGTTTGCTTTTTATTAAAGCAGAGGAAAACAATATTTTATGGTATTAAGGGGATGATAAATACACAAGCTATATTTAAAGATTTCAAGATGGTGGTTAATGATCAGATTGTGACCCAAAACAAAATGGGGCCGCCAAAATACCACATTTTTGTGAAATATCACCAACAGGTTTGTTTTGTGCCGTAGTATAAGCTTGGCAAATCATGTTATGGATGCCACTTAACAGGGAACAAGTCATGTCTATGATTTTTTTATTCATATAATTATAGTTCAAGATGGGACCACCAGTACAGGGCTATGGCTGCCGAAGGCTCCCAGCATCACGTTGTAAATTTAACCAATTTTTTTCTTAGTGACGGCTGAACAAATAAGTTTGGCAAATGTGCCTATGTTAAGAGTACTTTTTTCTTAAATGGCTGTTAACTATCAGATACCTAGTCAAAAGTATAAGTGGCCGCCAAAATACAAACTTTGTTAAATATTACTGGTTGAAGTTTGTTTTTGTCCTCAGGTTTATATATATCAGTTCTCCGTGGTCTGGTCCATGGTAAATAAGTTGACGTATCAGTATCAAGCATTGCTCACATCTCATTAGAATGTCTTTCCTGACCAGGCTTTCTTTTCCTTTGTAGGAGTTACTTTTATTAGAACCCTTTCCTGGCTGGGGTGTGAGTCATCTCATTAAAAGTCTACCCTGACCAGGCTTTTGGGGTAAATGATTCTTTAATTATAAGCCCCTCCTAACTAGGGTTACTTTTGGTTAGTCCTTAAATCGATCACTCCTTGATCAGGGTTTCATTTTGATGTGTGTTCTTTGATATGCATTCTTTCTACTTCTGAGTTTTTCTTGACCACGGCTTCCTTTTGGTATGACCTTTCATGAAACTTTTCCCTGACCAGGTTTTTTGGTATTAGTCCCTTTTAAAAAGTTACTGAGGAGCCGTCCTCCATTTGTTTTATAGAAATCACTGCTGTGAAAATCATCTAGTCACCAAGCGCAATTTTGGGACACTGTTCTATCCAATTGTAATGACAACCGATCTTTTTTTCACATGATAAAATGATTTCAAAACCATCATTGTACCTTTGTCGTCTATTGTCCCTCAATCATATGCCAACAACGTTAGTGGATTAGGGTCGTTTAGCAGTTACTTGGTCATTGATATTGAGAATCTGATATGTTTGACTTATCTTCCCTTAAATCCTAAATGCCATTTTTGGCCCCTTTTTCAAAAATCACTGAGCGGACCCCTGCCTTGTGTTTACAGAGAAAGTGCTTCCAGAATCTAACAACCCAATACCGCTACCCAAGATAACACCCCCTCCATGTTTAGCTCTTTTTTTTGCGGTGATCGTCAGGTGAAGTCATTTTACTCTAGTGCCTAAGGATATAGAAACAGAAGTACAATCCCATGCAATCGTTTTATATAATCTCAAAGCAAAAGCATGTCATGTGGATAATATAAGTGAGATTCGCACCCAGGGGCACTCCCACGTTGGAGGTGACGCGTATGTAAAGGCGGTTTAGACTCTATTTTCAGCATTGTTGTCACACACCGACCTCATATTTTTAATTTCACCTAGAGACCCCATATTTTTTTTTTTGGAAATTAACACTGTCACCCCAAAGACCCCTATTTTGATTAGTACCAGAGTGGCCAGAAGGGCATTCCATATGAATCGCGGACAGTTTGACGATACTTGTACACTACCCAATGGCTGACATGTTCGATCTTGAGTCTCACTGCGAGGTCATGAGATCGTAGACCCCCAGAGATTGAGGGTCTATATCTCGGAGTTTTGGGCATCATGTTGCAGGGTCCCCTGATAGAACATGCGGAAAAGATAGTAGTTTGCTCAAACTGCTCTTCGGTGTTTCAGTGTGTAAATACTTGAGCTTTGATACTTCTCTCCTTTGGCAATCCAAATTTTAAAAGTTAAAATGCTAGCTCTATTTCTGGATATTTTTGATATTTTGAAACACGAGATTGGACGTATTACTGGCATTTGGCGCTTTTTAATTCTTCCTGAAGTGTGTTAGTAAATCTCGTGACGCACATCTCAGATCGGCTGTTAGAGCTAGATCATCTGCGTAGTCAAGGGCGATGAGATGCTGACTTTGATGAGGTCGGAACAACCTTTGGCATATCTAGATCGTTGTGTCATATTTTTGGTACAATTCACCTTTTTTTTGGGTGGGGGGACCCTTGAGCTTGCTTCCTCTTAAGAGTTTTGTTTTTCCTCGCTGCCACGCGTCACACTAGATATTCAACGATAACGACCACTATGCAAAATTTAAAGACTATCTGTCATGATCATCAGGACTATTTGCGCCTGGCCTTCCATTTCTATTTTCCATATATTTATGTCTAGCTATGTCAGTGTGGTTGGCGTGCCTTTGTTTTTTTCATAGCCAACTGTGCAGTTTGAATACGACGTTGGCCTTTCGGCTTCTAGAAATATCAATACTTTAACTGATTCGCTGTGTGGGGTCCCGGGGACACTTGTTCAGAATGAATGATCGTGAAATGTCAAGAAAACCGAAAAGGGTCTTTTTTTCCGAAAGGCGATGTAACGCGCGTACATGGATTAGGGCGTAAACAGCAAAATATGGAAAAAGAGTGAAGTTTTTTCATAACCCTGACTTGTGATGTATCAGATCAAAATATCAATATATTGAATTTTGGAAACTAAAGCAACATAGCAAAGCCAGATAATACGGGATTTATCACACAACTGCATTGCTTACTTGTTTCAGGTAGCAGAAACTGTCAGACTTGTTTATTGGTAGCAAAAAAACCAAAGTGCTTGTTTTTAGGGTATTTTTTTAGTCGGTGGAAATACTACTTGTTTAGGGTGCATTGCGGAAGTTCATGGTTCACACCATCCACCTTATGAATACACTAGCCCCCCCGGGTGTCGGGTACATACATACAATCCCGCGCCTGCACGATCAGGTTTTCCTCAATATCATTTTATTTGGGAGGCAAATGGTTAAGGCGTCCTCTTCTATCTATTGGTCACAATATATACAAGTTTTAATATCTACTTAAATTTAATTATTATACTTAACGTTTTCGAAATTGTGTATAATTGATTGTATATTATAGTGTTTTTCACATTAAATTTTTAAGCTATTGCTTTTGTATCTGTCATTTTAATAATGGTATAATGTGCTCTTTTTTCTTGTGAACACCTAGGTCCTCTACATTAGGCACTAATCAAGATTTTTTTATTATTGTCTTGCCAATCTGCCTGCCAAATGTTTTAACATTGTCCCCTTGTGTTTGTTACAGTTATGAGAAGACTCTCCCATCTTGTAATAAACAACTATAATGTAAAATAACAAGAAAATATTAAATTAGACCTCATTTCTACTATAAACTACTTTTTTATATATCTTGGCATAACAAACATATTTGTAGACGCAATAGATCATTTAAAAAGAGTTGACATTTTTCATTGAAAAACTGGGTAACTTTGGCGGCCATTTTGTTTTCCGCTAAATATCTCCAAACGCTCACTGCTGACACTTCAGCAGTTTGATTCTTCAACTGAACGGGTCCCCAAAGCTTAGAATCTGTTGAGAAAAAAACTATAGTAAACATTTTAAGTTGAGCAAAATGCGGAATGGCGTCCCGGACTATAGCGCAAGCGGAGGTAGTAGCTCCTGGCCATCCCGACAACCATGGCATTTGTCTTTAATAATTAACAGAACCATGAATTGTAATAACTGAATGCATCAGTCTCCAGTAAGCCGATTCTGTCTGTTTCAATAACTTTGACCATGATCCAATATGTTCTGTATGGCATCAAAAGCCTAGTCTCCACAATGGGCCAAGATCGACGCTCATACCAATATCCACCATGGAAATAAGTCAAAACTCGCTTATTTTGACACCGATTAAACATAATTTGTGATATTTATCTTTGAGCAAAACCAGGTCCAAGTGATTGGGTCATAATTGACTTTAAATTGACTCTCCTCAATCCTAACAAAATGGGCTAAATAAATTTTTCTTGTTTCAATTTTAACAAACATTTAGCCAACTTTTACCACTTACAAATTTTAATAACTTAACCAAAAAGGGGCCGTTCTTACCGTGGGTGATTTGTTTTCAACCAGTCGAAGCAATAATCAAATCTCCGATTTTTAAAAATAGATTGGCGCTAATCCTTTAACTCCAAATTCCTTAATCATAAAGTTTTATGACACGTGCAAAATGTGTGTTTTTTCCATGGAAGATTGACACTGGCATTTTCGGCTACGTATTATTTTAGTTTCTTTTAATCCTTTGTCTGTTTCAATTTGCATGGAACCGTTAGGAATGTGCAATCAGGAGATTCCAAACTCTGCCATACCCGCATCATCTTCTGAAGAGTACAGCAAAAGGACCATGGGTATGTTACATGGGGTTTCACTGTGGATGTGTTTTCTAGTATAGACAAAAGCTCTAGTAAAATAAAAAAAAATATCTACAATGTAAACAGAAACAATTTCCCATGTAGTATCCGGAGAATTGTCACCGAATACTAATCCAAAGTTTAGAGTGTGAATATGTACGAACAAAGGGAAGGCTCTCACACAGGTAATGACTTATAACGAACAATTTCGTGACATTATATCCCGGTGTACTCAATACAAACGACCATACGGGGAACATGATGCAAACATGGGTCTCATTTTTCAGCCTTCTGGGTACGGTATAAATCAATATCCTCGTTTGGTATAACCTCTTTTTTCGTATAGTATGTCCGGTTATTTTTAATTTCTCTCAATTTGGGGGTTGGAAAATTTGTCAATTCCGTCATTGAAGCCACATTTTCGAAAAAATTGCCGAAATTAGTCAAATTTCCCAAGCGTAAGCAATATTGTTTGTACACCAAAATCTAATATACCTAAATCTAAACAATAAAATTAAAAGACTATTTTTGATATTATCATTATCATTGCTTGGATATGACCATCGCACATAGAAGTTGAAAAAAAAACATGTTTGTCCGAATTCTAACCGCGACTCCCGTATTACCACACGCGTTCTTTCTTGCAAACTGAGCTACCAACCAAGCCTGGTTTTGTAAGACAAAGCTATATATAGAAGTTTCCCTCGCTTTTCCTAGCGGATAGCATCCGAACGGTAGATTTTACTTATAAACGATTTATTTTCTTTGTGAAATGTCCACTACTTATTTTTTCCCCAGGTAGACAGGATGAATCTTTTAAAGTGCGTGTTCCGATCGTCTTTGGGAATTTTGGACCCCCCTGCTTTTACCCGGAAGTAGTACCGATTTTGATATCAGTTTGAAGGCCGTATTTTTCTCATCCTCGTCGAATTTGAGCCCTCAAATCCCATTTTCATTCTCAAGATATAAACAAAAAAACCACCGTTTTAGTGGTTAACCATCAATTTTAGCACAGTATAGGGCTTTGCGACATATATTTTCGCGTTACATCAAAAACGCAAGTTTGTTTCCCCCTGTCTAAACCTGTAAACTTTGCTTTACCGGATTTTGTTGACAGAATGGATGACTATATACTGTGAAATTTACATATTTTACTGTAAACTGTATTAACAAATCATTCACAAAGTATATGATATTGACATTATTTAAAATAAATAAGAGCGACAGGTTTAAATTTTATCATATAGGCCCTGAAAATTTTTACATAAAAATTAACCATAAAAATACAGTGGCTGTTTTCCCAAAACCCGCAAATACGATCTTTTTATCCTTTTTGTACTATACTATACATGTGACGGTAAATTTCAGGGTAATTTTTCAACTAGGTCTACCGTCTAAGTAATTGATTTTTTTCAAATAATAATGGCCCCTCTAACTTAAGTTTAGGTAAACTTCGCTGAATGTACTAAAATTCAAATTACATAAAAGCTTTTAACACCACGTGACAACTTCCCCAAATCAAGACAACGATTTTGTCAACAGCGTATTTTAAACTGTATAAATAAAAACAAAATTGGATTGGAATTACGGAATACCCGTAAAATTTTCCCTTTTTACGGAGAAGTAGATTCTGGTTTAAAGCCCTATGATTATGGTCCCGTTTAATTTCAAATTTATATGTCCGCTTAAGGGCCCGATTTCTCTTAAAGGTTCAAGCTTGGTCTCCAAAATGACGAAATATCAACATTAAGGAATCCTGAAAATCATTGAAAATCGTAACCTTTAATATTCTCAGAACACGAAACAATGCATGGGTGATCGTTAAAAATATATCGATTTTTAGTAATTGCCTAACTTAACACTTAAGTAACGTATCTGTCTTAACGTATCTGTCGGGCCTTCTTCTTGATCGTGCTGTGCTTGATGAAAGTACGTGCCTCACCGACTTAGTCTCTATAATGTACAGGTATTACATCATAAGCCTGTTGGATTCGACTTATGTATCACGCCGTATTGAAAGAGCGTAGCAGGAGGGGTGTAACTTAATCTGTCGCGGTATGAATGTAACCGGAGGGATTCTTTCAAATACGAGGGCTGGAAATTGTACGTTACGCAGATTTTTATACCAACAACATGTATATAAACATTGACATTTCTGCAATTTTATCCTTATTGGAACAGAGGTATCAGTTCTTTTTAGCAAATTTAATACTCCATTCAAATTATTGTAACGTATCTGTCTGTAATATTGGCGACATGCTCTCAGAGAACTCTTGTGAAACTTTAATCATCCAATATTATCATGTTTTAAACTTAAAACAATTAGTGCATAATAGAGGCTGAAAAAATGCAATGTAATCTGCGATATGCGCGTCTTGTGTCACGAGCAGGGACACCATTTTAAAGAACGATTTGGGCTGGCGACAATGGCGAAAAGCCGAATTATCATCTTTATGGCCTATTGCAATTGATACTTTCTCATCCGGTTACAACATCTAGTTCCTGATCATTTTGAAAACATAACTCCTAAGTATAATTTTATATCAATAAACATTTATTCTTACAGGCCCAACACAAGCTTTAACTGTGCATGACTGTTAGCGACACTAAAACGACTTTTTGAACACTTTATCGGAGAATGGACCTTAAAATTACAATGAGGGAAATTATTTATGCCCCACAACACGCCCACTCTAAACCATTAGAAAATCGGAAGGCGGGATTTAACACCGCGAGCACCTTTCAATCTGTGCCATGCAGATCCTTTATTTACGCAAAACCACGGCGTTGCGTTGCGTAAAGACGCTTCACGGTAGTACGCACAGGACTGCGTTCGTTCCTTTTCGCGTGTTCTAGGTATAAATAACAAGATACCCAATGCGCTGTTATAGTACATTGGGGAAATGTTAATTCCCTGTTTGGTTAGTTTTTCCTATTACAATTTTGACAACCAATGTTTTTCCAATACAGAATTTCATGGAGAAGCTCAAATCATGAGGTGTCATTTTTTTAAATGTGTCCTGGGGGTGTTTTATAAAGGGGGCAAATTGTAAAGGGGTTAACAAGAGAAAGAAACCATTGTCAGGGTTAGAGTCCCATCGCATGCACGCTGTTTGACAGGTCTGTGTCCTTTGTGGTTTTATTATAGGAGTCTATGATATTCAATAATAGAAATTGTTGATTAAAGTTACGGCAAACTTAAAGTTAGGCTACAAATTATCTGGATGGCTTTATACTTTATATATATAATCTGTGTGGGGGGTGGTTAGGTTATTTTTATATCTCTATTCTCCAATGACCTATACTTTGCGAGCCAACTTGAAACAATTTCATATAGTATTTGTGTGAAAAATGTGCAATGCCGCCTTTAATAACATGTTGTATTACTTATCACGAATAGTTAAGCACACAAACAAATCAACTTGCATCGTGGATAACTATAAGACACACTTATGAATTGGGAAACCCCTCAAGGAATATCAAGCACAGGTTTATTTCCGTTTAAAGGTTTCCGGATTCATAAGTGTGTCAGAAAAAAAGCTGTGGTGTATGTCATTGGGTCATGGTTAAGGAACTTTTCAAAATACCTCGAATCTACTTAGCATTCAACAGTGCATGAACATGGTCGTGTCTTGTCATAGTAAATGGTGTGCAATTGTGCTTTAACTTATTTTATGAAGTTGGTCATATTTCAATCAACA
Organism: Ophioderma brevispina; assembly: GCA_023653785.1. NCBI lineage: Eukaryota > Metazoa > Echinodermata > Ophiuroidea > Amphilepidida > Ophiodermatidae > Ophioderma > Ophioderma brevispina. The sequence goes on from JAMKCH010043139.1 coordinate 47,701, forward strand.
GAAGACCAGCGTGATAAATTTCGCTGGGCTGCGGTTCGGATTGCGGCGGCGTGGTAAATATAGCACATGGAATAAGATGGCAGATTCCATGATTGTTGTACATTCGTGACATGTTGTCGGACTAATCTGGATTTTTTTCGCACGGAATACTTCAATGGCCATGAAAAACCACTGGTCCTTCTTATTTAGGGATATTTCATTATATATGTGCCGATAGATCATGCCAATAAATCCCTTTAAGATTGTTTTTGCTTTTGATTATGGAAATGGCTTGTTTGGTTCGAAACTTTTTTTATAACAACCTATAAGGAACATTGAATGCATTGTGGGTTGATTCAAAACATCTGCCACTGACTGTAACATTGTAATGATAATCTCTATTATTTTGAACTTATTAACAGGTAGGGGCGACTGGACTCAGAGAGTACGTGGGA
>JAMKCH010043140.1:0-12019 GCA_023653785.1 Ophioderma brevispina
TTTGGTAAGATATTATTTTTTAGAAAAAACCCTAGAGAAAAAAACCTCTTGATTTTCTCTACTTGACATGAAGAAGTGAGGTTCCCCATTTCTCTTTTGAGAATTGAGAAGGAAAACATAGCAGAAATTTACCATTACATTATAATTAGAATGTGATGTTGTAGTAAAAATGGTAGACGGATGGCCGCCCATTAGCCCTCCAGAGCCGACGCCCTTGTAGGTGATCTTTAGTTCTACCGGGGGGTACAACCAGATACCCTCCTCATCGGATTTCCTAGAAACCTGATGGGGTGACATTTAGCTGCCAACAAACGCCCCCTGGACAGGTAGTACTGGTTGACAGGATTACCCTAGCAGTCCTCAAAGAAAACCTTCCTGACCTGACCTGAAGGCATTTGGGAACATGCATTTGTAATGTGTATAAATGCTTAAAGATCATGGCTATCATTCCAATTTGGACTGCAAGTTGCAGGTATCAAGTGTAATAAGCATTATATGGGAAGCAAGCAGGTGACTGCCCTGCTCCAAATTCAGTTCCTTTTTCCAAGTGTAACCTTGTGCATTGTTGTCGGCACCTACAGGACTCCGATGATCGCAGCACCAGTCTAGACTCCTACCCATCCATGTCAATGGATGATAGCAGGATGAGAGCGTCATAGTAAGCAGAAGATAATGGAGACTCTCAATGATCATCTCACTCCTGCGGAGAAGAAGGCTAGTGTCCTCATGGTTGCAGCAGAAAGTATCTGGCTGACCTCAAAGTGTTGCTAGGTACAGGATCAAATATAATATAAGTAAAAGTAAAGATTTAAATAGTGCCTTATAATTTAAGTTTAAAGGGGATGATGACCCGATTTAAGTCTATAAAGTTTCCATCTTGATAGAAGACCTTCACCCCAAACCCCCGTCTGTAAAGTTTCGTGCCAATGTTTCAACCCGTTTTGATGTGCGGAGATGAAAACGTTAATTTGTATTCCCATAGAGTACTTTGTAAAATACTATGGTTTTGACCAAATGACGGCATTTTCGCCCATAACATCAAAACAAACATCCTTTAGCCCGACAAGATTTCAGGGGGGGTAAAATGAGAAGAAAAATAGTCCACGTTCTTCGACACCAACATTTTGGACTCTTCTGGAAAATATGGGGTCAACGGCGACCGAGGCTATTAGCGATCTGGGCCACGGACCTTTAAAATTCCTTCACTTTATTCCACTTGTCCACTAGGATGATATATCACATTTTCACATATTGAAAAGTCCAACAACAATTAGAATGGTGCAACAGTATGGACTACCCCTAACAGCGAACATTACACCGGGTTGAAGGAGACAAGCAAGACGTTGTCTTGCCCATTGACACACAAACACTTTGGCAATGGTGGGGCTAGACTCGCAACCTTTTTAATACAGTCGAATGATCATGAGTTCGGAACGGGACTATGATATAAGCAGCGCCGTCGTCCGTGATAAAAATGTTAACCAATGTTGTATACGATTTATCTGGAGGTTCGTAAGACGCGGGACCAATGATGTAACTTGGTGGAAAGAAGAAGCGGGTAGATGAGTTCTCGACTGTTAGATTTTGGGCATAAATATGCTAATTAAGTATCTAATTTGCATAATTTATGAAAAGTTCCTCAGCCTGTGTACAAGTTTTCTGGGAGTTCGTGAGGCGTATAATGATGAAACTTGGTGGACGGAAGCGGGCTTGAAAAAAAAAAGAGTTCTCAACCGATTAGATTTTGGGCATATTCGGGCCAATTGAGTATTGCAAAGAGCTTAATTATTATGAAAAAATCAGCCGTTACTTGCTCTATTTTTGAAACGGTACATCGGATACTTAAAAATTCCTTTGCGCATGGAAAGTCAGTATCATGGGGCACATCTTTTTTACAATTGTGAAAAGTAGTGAATATATGCAGCTTAGGTATGCAAATGAGCTAATTAAGTGTGCATATTGCTGTATCTCTGAACGGTTATATCGGATAGGCAAAATTCTTGCTACATGAGACTACTATTCCATGGGGAGGGGTTGGGGTGTTGTGGGGTGTGGAAGGGGGGGTTGGGTGTGCAGGGGGTGTGGGTGTTGCGGGATGTTGGGGAGGGGGGGGTGTTGCGGGGGTGTTGGGAAAGGGGGCCGGGAGGGCGGGGGGGGGGTGGGGGGGAGGGTGGGGGGGGGTGGGGGGGGTGTCGGGTGAAGGGTGTTGGGGAGGGGGGTAAGGTGGAAGGGGGGTGGAGGGCACTGTGTGAAGGGGAGGCGGTTGGGTGGGCAGGGTGAAGGGGTGTTGCGATAGGGGTTGCAGCGGGTTCATGGTGAGGGGTGTGGGGGAGGGGATGAGGGTATGCGGAGTGGTGAAGACGGGAAGTGGAGTGTTTGTGGGGTGTTGGGGAAGGGGAGGCATGTTACGGGTATTGGGGCTGGGGGTGGGGTTGGCGGTGTGAGGAGGTTTGGGGCCGGGGGTGGGGTGTGCAGATGAACAGGTTGAGGTGTTGGGGATCGGGGGGCAAGGGGTTCCGGGATTAGGGAGGGGGAGTGGGGTTTGGTGGGGTTGTTGGGGGATGGGGGTTGGGGGTGTTGTTGCATTTATCGATGGTAGTGATCGTGACATCGGAGGGGAACATATTTTACGACTGCGGAAATACATTTCGCCGTGTTTGTTTATTTTGCAGACGCTATGCAGGCTCTTGTTCAAATCATCCAGTTCAAAATTTTAGTAGTTTTGATTGCATCATTAAATGGTTTATTATTAATCATTTCGCACTTTAAAATTTATTGAAAAGTGAAAAATTAGGTATTGTGAAACAATAGCTTTCATCGCATTTATCTAAGAAGATATCATAGTGGGGGGTCACGCAGCATCGGGTGAGCCGTCTTGCACATGTGTTCAGTGCATAACAAGTTGCTCACAGCTCTGAAAATCATGCCACATAAGCAGCGAATTTGTGGCAAAATTAGATCACGATTTGCAAAAAAGAAAATAAATATATTTAAAATTGTAAAAAAGAGTCAATTTCTATTTGTTACTTTTTTTTGGATGTATATAGTCAAATAATTGTCGAAATACCGCAATCTTGAAAATACCCCTCTCATGCCGCGAAGCGTAGCTGGCAGCTTGAAGTCGCCATATCTTCCCATTCAACACAATGCATTTTATGCGCAGCTGTGTCTTTAAATGCAATTTAGGCTATAGCACTCCTGCCGGGTTGTGACGGAATACATTTTTTATTCGTCTTGAAAACACTGCATTTTTGCCGTTTTTCTGAGAGTGTACCCCCCTCCAAAACTCATTTATGAGGATTTAATATTTTGTGCTATTTAGTTTGGGTTTCCGTTGTCAGCAAATGAGTAAAAAAATATATTATTTTGAGCTGAATATCTTCTCTTTCCAAATGGATGCAAAAAAGATATTCATTACTGTGCTAAGGCCGTAATTATAAGCGATTGAAAACCATGAGGACAGCAGAGTGATGTATTGTGACACGATACAGCCTGTACATGGCGACCTTGACAACGCGAAGCTGGTGGGTGAGTGAGCCCACAAAAATGGCGTGTTTTTTCACAACTCGCAATTTATTGGCGAATGTGTTGAAGATGTTTTATAAGAATGGTTGTTGAACATTACTATGGTTTCTATCTTTGTTCAAATGCTTGTATTCGAGAAAATGTCGGCAAGACAAGTTCAAGTGAGTAGTATTGACTGGTTACTGGGATATACAGAGCATGCAGAGCGTGAACAGCTGTCTTGAATTTGAAACGTACCATTGCTGTTGTTCGGGGCGTTTAGATTTATAAAATAATTACGTGTTTATTTGTCTATAAATACAGTTTAAGAAAAATAATTAATAAACCTTGTCGTACAAATTGCTATCAATAGTTCAAAAAATGCATTATTTTTATTGCAGGAACAGTTGGTGAAGTTACAATATTCATAGCATAGGTCTTGGTATTGTGTGCGGTAAAGGGGAAAAAAACTCTCACACCTACAAGAACATGGCACCACCCACAATGAAATTTATGAATGAAAATAGGTAAATGCCTACTTCATGAATTGTGTACAACATATTTGCCTTTTTTCAGTTATTTATTATCTATTAATTTACAGGCCTTTGTCTATTTATTTATTTACAGTACCTGTGTTTTTGTAGTGTTTAGTGGTGTTTATGCTTACACCTTGAGTTGCGTTTTAGTAACCGTTATATGATCAAGATGATTTATTTAGATGGCATTTATATTACACCTTAGTCTGAGTATGCCAAACTCAAGATTTATTTTTTTTATTTATTTTTTAGTGGGCATTTATACACCTTAGTCCGAGTATGCAACTCAAGATTATTATTTTATTTAGTTGGGCATTATTACACTTAGTCTAATATGTGACTCAGATTATTTAGTTGGCGTTAATACACTACACTACTCACTAAAGCAGGAACATGATACAAGTTGGAGAAAAAACAGAAATATGCACAAAAATGGTTCCAATTATTTTATTCATTTCATTTAATATAAGACAGCAGAATATGTGCAATTTGACATTTGACTTTTAAAATGCTGGTTATTCATCATTATTAATGGTACATCTATAACATCGTGCCCCGTTTTTTATGCAAATATAGGAAAAGAAAAGCATAATTCATCAAAAACGTGTACAAGGCAAGTTCAAATCGAGATCTGGCGCGCAGAAATAGAAAGGATTCTACACCGCCAAAAAACCTTTTATATTTTGTTTAAGAAGGGATTTTGCTGAAATCCTATTATTTGTGCCATTTTTGGGCTGTCGATCCAATATTGAATGGACCATGGTGACGCAAAATTGGTAGTCTGGACGATGAGGAGGTTTTCGCATGACAAAGTAGAGAATGTTTGAGGCAAGGGGGTGGTACTGAAAAATCTAATTAAAACAATGAGTTGTAAATCCATTTGTATTTTAAAATCTATGTATGCATACATGTCTTGATGTCATGAACACATGTTTGAAATGGGGTCATAAGTGAAATATACCATTCTAAATTGGATTTTCACGTTTGGGCCAAATAATAAGCCATTTTCGCAGCAAAATGACGATCTTTAGAAGGTACGTTTTTGGTCATAACTCGAAAAAAGTTTGTCCGATTTGAGTCAAATAAAAAGAAATGTCAGTTTGTCCCCAAGATCTGTCAAGCAAACTCAATTTTAAGTTGTTTGAGAAGACTTTGAAATTTTGTGTGACCCCCCCTACTCATAGCCACAAGAAATTTAAATAGATAAAAGAATACAATTATGTCACATATTTGATTATGGACAGTAAACTTACTATCTCTGAGTAATAGGGCAGTTCATCAGAGGGGAACTGTAGCCAAGTGTCTAGAGTGTTTGACCTTGTGCTAAAAGTCACTGGTTCAAATCCAACTCAGACCCAGGGAATGGAAGTTTTCTGTTAAACAGCAGTGAATGGGACAGAATTTCTTGGAGTTGGGGAGGAGGAAATCCAACTCAGACCAGGGAATGTGAAATTTTCTGATTAACTCAGCAGTGAATTGGGACAAGAATTTATTGGGAGGTTGGGGGAGGAAATGGTGGCAAAGGGAGAGGATGGGCACTGTCCTTCATATGCCATCATGCCCATTGAATAAATGGCCTCTACAGCCCTACAGCCTTGGGCTTGGGACTACCTTTACCTAGTTATTGTAGTAAATGTTAAGTAGTGATCTACTTTTGAGATTTACCTTGGAACCTTATGTTAATTAGCAAATTTCACAATTGCACCAAATAATTAGAAACAGTCTTAGAATCCTGGACAATTGACCTGTACTATTTCTGTGGAAGTAGAACCCCACAGCACACAATATAATTAGATTGGTGATTTAGATGCTGTATGTCAACTGACTTTATCTGAACATTAAAAAACTATTTATGAACATAATCAGAAATTTCTGTGTAGGTCATGAAATGACATTTACCTTCAGGGTTGCCAGCGTCTGGAAAGTCAACAATTTTTAAAAGAGGAGATCAGTGAATTTAATATGGCTGGAAATATTACAAGTGGCCAAAGTGACATAATATTGCCTCAGTGTTACAGAGAAGTGAAAATAATTTGGTTTGAAGCAATGTGTGCCGGACGTTTCTTGTTCTTAAAATAGTGGATCAGACAATTCGGGTCGGGGATCAAGATGAAAGTTGCTATTGGTCATGGAAATAGTTCCCACAGAATGTCCTGTAATTTGAATAGTGCGGACCTTAGCGATACGGACCTTATCAGTAGCGATACTTGAATAGCCATCAAATGTTCAATTTCTGTTAACTGAAGTTCATGTCCAAGTACAATTGATACCGCACAATGTACTTTTTTAAGCTCAATGTTACTAAATCCCTTCTCCCTCCCATCCTGAAGTAATTTAAACAATCAAGATCACTTGGAATCCTGTTACATAGAGATTGGATGAGGTAGTCTGTACTATAAATTATAAGTCATCTAGGTTTTAAGAAATGAGATTTTAACTATTTGCCTTGTGTTTGTTGTTTCACAGGCTTTGTCCATATTTCAGAGGCAAAAAAACCACTTGGAGGAACTTATGTACTTTGAGAATGTCAACCGTTCCAGATAAGAACACTCTGGGACAAATCAAGCAGTTCTGGGAATGCCAAACACAGGATGCAGGCCACCATTAGATATAAAGAATTCTTATGAGTGTCTGATGGATGTGTGGAGTCTGTACCAGAATGTGCCAGGAAAATCCTGGGTGTGTCAGGATGTGGCGCCAAGCCTCATTCATTATAGCAATTCACAAAAAGTCAAAAGAAATTACAGCAATACGGAGTGCAACCACAAACCAATTTGGGTGCTGTGACGTTGGTCAGTCATGGGTGTCCCATGACCTACAATGACCTCATCCTCGTTCGTTATTATACACAAAAATCAGGAAAATCTCCAGTGGAGTTGATTCTTCACTCATCAAGTTTTGGATAAGAAAATATTCCTTGACAACATATACAAAATCAGGGGGAATTTTTTGTCAAATTTCGGCGTTGTTACGTGTTAAACCAATGGGACATCTGAAATTGGGAGTTATTGGCCGCCCTCCCCTGGGTGGATGATGTGTGGAGGATTGATTGCAGGCCATGTTAGCATGAATCGGATGCAAGGATTCTGAATGAAGATGGCCTGCATGAATCAACCTTGCTATAGTGGGGTTGTAAGACCTTAAAACGAGCAGTCAGCTATGTCTGAAGCTCATGTGGCACAACCATCACAAACAAGGAATCAGCCTTTATGATTTGAGACATCATATGCGCAGTGGGTGATGGTCAAGTGGACATACTTCTGGTATGGGAGGAGTATCGGAAAGTATTGCATTGGGCAAGGTCAGAGCAGGATGATAAAATATAGAGAAATAAAAAACTCGAATTTAATGAAATATTGCAACTGTAGACTACCAGAATTATAGAATTCCCGGCCACAAGCTTGCAACGTTTTTTCACCATCACATGACATACAAGCTGTCCATTTGCAGCAATCGTCCTAACCATTGAAGGGGCGCAATTCGAGTTGTACAGGGATCGCCGTGCACCGGAAGTGGGTTGTACTTCCTAGCCAAAAAGTCGGGACATGCGTAGTAAGAAATTACAAAAGGCTTATTTGTGAGGATTAAGTGAGTCCACTTGGTGGATGGAAGTATCACAATTTGGGTAGCAAGATCTTGAGGGACCTAATGTTCATAGCCTATGGAATGGAACATCTTTGAATTCAAAATTAGAACAATGCATGACAGTGGCCCTGAAAAGGAACAGATAATCGAGTTGAGATAACTGTGATAAATAAAATCTTGTAAACTATAATCATATTTTTTAATCCTAAGAAAAACAACCGAATACATCGCCTATGTGCATATTCGTACCTCCAGAAAGCGGGTGTCTCTATAGGCTAATGACAAGGAGTATTAAAGAAACTGATTTGGCCCTGCCTCACTAGCTCCCTCATGCCTAAGGTTGGGCATACTTGTGCAGTTCTTGAACACTATGAATGCTGTATCCAAGCTCTATGTGCTTACCCCAGTACCAGAATTCAGAATTAAAAGGAAATTAAAAAAGCAGAGGGGGGTAGTTAGTATAAGATTGAAAACAGATGTTGTTGCTCTCTACCATTACTGCAAACGTGGATCATTGAGCAATTCGTGACCAGGGAGCAAAAGTTTCAGTGGATTTGTCTTCTGTGAAAGTTAAAGAAAAAATTAGTGTGGGTGTCCCCTTTAAAGTGTTGGTAGAATCAAAAAAAGGGGGTAAATAATTTGGTCGTAACATTTCTAAAATAGAGTCAATGCAATATGTTATGTCAATGCCACTAGAGGTCAATGGCATAGATGTCAATGGCAGTAGAGGTCAATGGCATAGAGGTCAATGTCAATAGAGGTCAATGGCATAATGTCAATGGCATAGAGGTCCAATGTCATAGAGGTCAATGTCAATAGCGTCAAATTGCTTGACCTAAATTTTTCTATATCTTGATAACCAAATACAAGAAAGAGGTCTCAACATACTTTTGTTGCAATCTCTGTGAAAAGCAAACAATTGAGACCAGTTTTAGAAAAATCAAAGTGTGGGTATTAAAGATTAACCTTTGGTGATGACCTTTGATGTATACTCCAAAAAAAAGTTTTTTGTTTTTATAACCCACGAGATTTTGCTTGTCTCTGTCTAACGTCCACTTTTAGGAATATATGGCAAGAGCTGTACAGGGGCCGTATGCAGGATTTTTTTTGAGGGGTGTGTGTTGACTTCAAAAATGGACCTTTTCGAAAAAGTGGCCTTTTTTTCGAAAAACGTACCTTTTTTGGTAAAAGTGACCTAACTAAACCCCCTAAATGGTCCTTTTTGACGTTTTGTGACATTTGTACTACGTACCAAAAATGACCTCTATTTTGGACCTTGTTATCAACTAATTCATCAAAAAGTGGACCTTTTGTGGCATTGGGGTGCAGCGTCTTACCCACTGCATAAAGCCACCTGGCTGAATGAACATTGTCAGAGGAAGTGTTAATCAGTCCTATTGTATTTACCCCATTCACAAACTAAAATAGTAGTTGGCAAAAGTTGAAACCTGGCTACACATCCTGCCACTGCTTAATTTATAACTATTTGTTAAATAATGGCTTCAACTTTGGCATATAAAAAAACGCACCTAAAAATGTCTTTGATAAGGCAGCAACTCTTGATTGTATAATAATGTGATAGTCCAATGGAAGTTGATTCTTAGTTTCCTGTGTGAGATTTTTAAAAGGCGACAAGGTCCGATTTCATTATTCCATTATTTTACTGTCATTTCATTATTTTACTATCATTTTTTTTTTAAAAAACAACAGTATGTTGAATACACTTCTTACTATCCTTATATTTGTTACATAAAACAAAGTTTTAAAATTTCCTAATTAACAAAAACGGGTATTTGCAAGGTTTATTTCTTCAAACCTTTCAAATCAGTTCACGCATTTTGCACCAAGTAATTTCTGACAATCCGATCGGGACAACATCTGGAGAATATTCAATATTAATGGTATACTGTGACACACCCCTCCCAAGGAAACTCCTTAAAATGAACAGGGATGATGCTTGAATCTTGTTAACAACTTCAAGACACTATCAGTGATTGAAAAATTTTGAAATTTGCAGGAATAGCTTCAAAGTGATGATAAGTCTGTATAATTCTCATAAGTGACCTTTTCCAGCTGTAGATTAACAGAAAAGGAAGAAACGGCAGTGTTCCAAGATATCAGCTTCCTCCATTCAATTACGTTGTTTATTAAGTGTCCGTTCGGACACTAATGACTAAAAATCTCCGCTCCTGTCCTTATTCGGTTGCTTCTGGTCTTAATCATGTGCAGGGTATGTTAGGATTACCTGTACTTGGTTCCATACAATGCAAAAATCTGATTTTGATGATTTTTTGATTTGCTGAATTTAGCAAATCACTGATAGTGTCTTTAAAATAGTTGTTATTATCAAGTTTTCAGAAAACATTTTTTCACAAAATAATGAAATATTTGCCACAGTGGTCCCAATCTGATGGCCGCACTTCCAACAGGAACTAAAATCAAATTCCCTTGCCTTATGGCATTGAACATGCCTGTGGTAATAGTGCTGTCTACGCTAACCGTCACAAGGCACTGAGGGTCCCTTTTGCGGTGATATATTCCCATAGCCACTGTGAACCTGACAAAATCCACCGTATTTTTACCTGAACGACAGCAGGAGGCTGGAATGGTAGCTGCTAGTCAGGAAATAACATGCACATTTTGAATGCTCGTATTCATTTCACTTGCATGCCAGAATTAATCCCCAAAGAAATTGTCTTAAAGGCCTGCTGACGAGCCTCGAATCGCAGTTTTGTTTTTCAAACCTCCATGAAACTAAGATCCAATTTGTTGGAAAGTAAGCACAAGCTGTGCGTCACAAAGTGCTACTGTGCAATGAGGATTGTTTTCTCAGTTCTTTGGATTTGTAAAAATATGGGGGAGAGGAATACTGTTTGTGTGTTTCTATTGATAAAAATCCTCTGCACATGTATCACTTAATACTGATAAGAAGGCCTTTGAAGACTTACCATTATTTACTTTCAACGTAACAGGACATGGACTGATTTGTTATTTAATGCACAAAAAAAATATTATTAGCTTAGGTATTATCACTCCCAGGCCATCCTTTCAAAATAATGTAGATAGGCTGGGAGCAGTCTAACCTTTCAAACATGACTATGAATGTGATCACTTGTCCTGAATTGTGCAAAACAATTAGAAAACAAAATGTGCTACACAAGTGTATAAAACAATTGACATCGTTCAATCCTAATGACATAGAAGTTACTTACACTGAACAGCATGGTGATGTTACAGGAGTTTTTATTATTTGAAAAACAAAGGTCTTTATTTTTTCTCATAACCAATTTACAATAAATGGGCCCTTCTTCTGTCACGTTTGTGACTCAAAAAACCGGTGATTTTTTGCTTTCATGCCCCCATGCTGTTGTCAAACGTAACCACTCTGTTATTTACTTTTTACAATTATTAATAAATCCTTCAGTCAAACCTAACCAAAACTAACGGTTCACTTGATAGATTGGTTATCCAAAAGTGGACTATTTAGTCAATAGTGATACACAAATCAACTCCTGATTGATTATCTAATGAAATCACTTGCAAGTTGGCCCACTGGATTTGACTGGGGACCTCAGAGATCCAAAGGGCAGCATTTAAACTGGGGACCCACTTTCCTACAATTGTATAAGAGGTATGACACCCCACCTGCCTCGACATACTTTGTTTCTTATTGAATCATAATGTGGCAGTGTACATGTATATCACCATGAATAAAATATATTTTGGAACCACTAAAAGTGTATTTGTATTGCAGTTTGTATGTGTACTTTTGTATTGGGTGTGATATGTATGCTCTAAAGTGTCAAAAAAACCAAAGAAAAAGTTTTGAGATTTCACTTCAGATATCTTGTAGTTTTTTTGTTTTATGTATCTTTGAAGTGTGCCGAATGGATTAAGATGCGCACGATGCATGAACCAGATGATCATGTTCTTGCAGACATTAGATCCACCATTTAGGTGGCAACACGGCAACAGAGGTGCAAACAATCTGATTTTGGCACTATTGTAAAGCTTTATATAAAAAAATATCGCCACCTGTAAGGATTAATCTGAGAACTGTTTCTTTGGTACAAAAATTGTGGAATTTCTAATTTCGTATAGGAGCACATACAAATTCATCCTATTTTTCTATTGAATATAAGCATATACAAATTGCTTTGTGTTTCATATTAATTTTATTTCGTAACCAAATAAAAGACAGGGAATCTTTTGAGCATCTAATCTATATGAAATCGCTACATATCACCAGAAAATTGATGACTTGAATCTCTCGTTGCAACTTTAAGTTCAAGAACTGGAAAAGCAAAGTGGTATTTGTGACTTGAGCTAAGGCTATACTGTGACTGTAGCCCTCTGGCCTCCGTGTTTGAGAAGGTCTAGCGCCCTCACTTTCC
>JAMKCH010043141.1:0-84421 GCA_023653785.1 Ophioderma brevispina
CCCGTGGTTAGCTAAACGACTAGTTAAAAATATTAACCTGACGTTTTTTTAAAACTGTGCCGTTTTTTGTTTTTTTTAGCTAACCAAAGTTTAGGCCTAACCACGTTATTTTTAACCTCGTTTGAGAATATGGCCCTTAGTTTGGTATAATTTATTAAAAATAAAACAATAACAAAAGCGCAGTGGAATTTCGGTTTTGGGATACTTAATGCAAACAACACCATTTTATTTGGACTTGTATTTGCAAATTTGTATTTTAGCGTGTCATTCCACCAGGCCTAAGAACTAATGGAGTAATAGTTAACTTGCCCGAGTCCTGAGGTGATATTTTTTTATATTTACACACAAAAAGAAGGAATTCAGCATCTTCAATAAAATTACAATATAAACATACCTTCCTCTATCTTTGTCCAAAGATGGTGATCTTCATTTAATTAGTAAGGGACCTTAGTAAAGTTTGTCACCCAACTATCCTGAATACCTAATTGTTAGGTGTAGAGTCACACAGCAAGACTATTCAGAATATTGCTTTTACTCAGGACTAATTTTTATAGATTGCATTAAATTAGCTGAAGACTGCTAGTTTATTATTAATATTTTTTGGGTCAGATAAATCTACTGGGTGGGGTCAAATAATTAACTGGGTGCCATTTGGTCATTGGTCCAGCATGAATTTACTGGGGGGGCCAAAGAATTAACTGGGTGGGCCATATAATTAACTGGGTGGGCATGGTTATTTACCTCCCTGGCGAGTGCTAGTACGTAATAGTAAGCCAGCCTTTTCTTGCCGGTTGACCTCAGAACAGGAGATGTCTGGGTCCAGAGTCTCTTCAACAGGAAAGAACCCCTGTTAATTGGCTGTACTATCGCGCTGATTACAAAGTAGGGTGGGCTGGAACTCCTAGATTCGTCACTTGAAAAGATACCGTGGAATTCAAGTACTGATAGTATGACCCATATTATCTTAACGGTGATTCAATGCTCAAAACAATTAATTGAAGGTTGGTTATTTCAAATGCCTCATTTAACGAATTCTCCTCTTTGGACCTGGCAACACAAGTATTTTTGTTGACAACTTCAAACAGAACCCACTCGTATAAACCAGCGAACAACCGACAGGTTTTGGATCTGTTTATTCACTTCATCATCCCCAACAGTATTGAAAAACGTAGAGGAGAGGGTGGTTCCTGGCTATGATCGCAGACCATGCAAGCAGTTCGCAGTATATTGAGATCTAATCCTAAACGTTATGCCACAGCCTCCCGAAACGTTACCTCACTCTAAAGCTGATTTTGATGGTGTTAAGTCAGATATGAAGACCTTCCGTAACAACTTTACTGATGCTCACATTGAGAGATATACGGAAGCTAACTGGGATGCATTTTTAAATCAGAACTCACAAAAATCTACAGATGACTCACATTCCTTCAAGATGTCTTAAATCCTGTCCTAATGTTCCTTGGTTTTTTCAACGATCAAAATAAAAAAAACTATCAGATCCAAAATAGACCTTCATTACAAAAGCTTAAAGATCTGCCACCCTGAAAGCCTGGGAGAAGTTCGTCAGCCAGGGAAGCTGTTAAGAGCAGAGGTTAGAGTCACACCAGAACTTGGTCAAAAAGGTTGTGGACAATCATGATGAGGAAACCCCAGAGGTTCTGGAAGTATATCAAAGGTAAAAAGGACTCGATAATAAAGGTGTTCCCAACAGTTGACGACTAATGGCAACAACCATGTTGCTGATAAGGATTAAAGCTCAAGCTCTGGGCAGACAGTTTAAATCGGTCTTCACTACGGAACATCTTGAACAAATTCCTTTCAGGGTCGGATTGCCTGTTGTTGAAGAAATCATTGTAACACAAGAGGGGGGGTTAATTGAAACTGACTTAAAGAAACTGGACGTCACTAAAGCCGCGGACCAGAGGACATAAGTCCCAAGATATTGAAGAAGCTGCTGAGGAGATTGCTCCTGTTCTAGCCCAAATTTTTCACAGTTCCTGGATTCTGGAGATCTTCCTGAAGTTGGCTCCGTGTAATATTTTCCTATCTACAAGAAAGGAAACAAATCTGCTCCCTCAAATTACAGGGGGGGGGGGCCAGTGTCATTAACATGCAGATCATGTAAGCTCTTAGAGGATATAGTCATTCCCAAATCAGTGAAAATTAGAAAAGTAAACATCTTGACTCCAAGACAGCACATGGATTCAGGGTAACACAACTCTGTGTTATCAACTTGTCTTTAAGATGAAGAATGGGCTAAGAATGTCGACGCCGGAAAGCAGGCGGACATCGCTAGATCGACTTCTCAAAGGCAGTTAGACACCGTGCTGCATGAACGGTCTGTGAAGGCTGAACTCACATGTATGGATATATGTGAAAGCGAGTTGAAATGGATAACCAACTTCATCACCAAGCGTAAACAGAGAGTGGTGATTAATGGCTCCAGCTCTGAGTGGGATACGGTTGTCTGGACTACCCCAGGGACAGTCTTAGGAACTCTGCTATTTTTGCGTATATACATGACATAGCTGATAACCTCCAATCGGAAATAAGTCTTTTGCAGACGATGCATCCTGTATAGAATAGTTAATTCCAATTCTGACTGTGATAAGCTTCAAGATGACATCAACAAACTTCATGAATGAGGGCATTATTTGGCAGATGGAATTCAAAGCACACAAAGTGTTAGTTTAGGAATGGGTAATACAGAAAGGCAAATGTTCCTTCATCTAAAAGCTTAACAACCACCCGTTGGCTACAGGGACCATCACCAGTATTGGGAGTGTATTTTTCTACACACAATTAAATGGGACTATTTCAGTGTGATTCACCCCCACCCGTATGGTGCAGAAGGAGCCACACCAAAATTCTTTGGCATGCTGTGAGACGAAACCTTAGAAAGTTTTGCTCCAGAGCAGCAGAGACAACAACTTATCTGGCATTAGTTCACCCGCACCTGGAGTATGCGTCAGCATTCTGCGACCCCTATGAAGCTAAATTATATCAACAAGCTTGAGATGGGCAGAGCGTGGTGCAAAGGCGTGCTGCACGATTCGTTTTCAGCCATTATAACAGAGAAGCCAGACTCGCTGTCATTCCATGTTTAAATGACCGGGTTGGGATTCCTTGCAACAACACCGCGAAGCATTGCGTGTCTCATCCTGATGAAGCAGATCATCATGGGTGAATCAGCCATAACCAAGTCACTGTTAAACCAGCCCATACAAGCCAAGCGTCATGTCACAGTCTTCAGCTTGCGCAGAGCATTGCCGAACTGATGCCCACAAGTCCCTTTTTGTTCCCAGAACTTGTAAGGATTGGAAGGAGTTACAAGATAGCTAATCTAAATCAATTCAATGAACTCATTAAAACCCAGTTAAACAACTTTATTAGGCAACGCAATAATTTAGCAGAATTTAAGTGGCCCATTCCGTATTCTTCCCGTGTTTTACATTGGATTTGTTCCTGAAGTCGTCGCCACGTACCAATTCCAGATCAGATCTAAAGTTGGGGGGGTGAAGTCACTTCGCGTGTTAGGTTTTGCACCTGAGCAACACGCGCGTCAGCCTTGGCATTGCAGCATTTACACAAGTTGAACAAAAGCCAAAGCGCAATCCAACCGCTAGCGCGAATGCAAAGTCGCGTCAATGACGTCACCCCCAGCTCGAGATTCCGAACAAAGTATAGGTGTACCAGCAAATTTATACAAACCGTATAATGTCGTCACATGTTAAAACTTGTACTACAAAAACATTCTCATCAGATTGTCAATTGATCATATTGTTTATGAATAATGGTATTTGTTTTCTTAAAAGTTTGTCAGATGAAATGGATAGTCTAAGAGAATTGTAATGTGACTGAAAACAAGATGTGTTCATAACATGACAGTGCTTGCAGCGTGTTTTACATTGTTTTCTGAACTTCTGGGATCAAGACTCTGGTGATGATTGTTTATTTTTAGAATTAGTCTCCAAGATATCATTGGATTACGAGTATTTGCTTCTGGCCGAATGCGAAATTAATGGAAAAAGAGATAAAAAGACTGACTTTTTGTTCTTATCCAATATGTCCTTCAGTCCTTGACATCTTTCTGTTCTGAGCATATGGTTATAACGAGGTCGTCATCAAGATCTAAAAGGAGAGGTGGTGGATCTTGACAACAAGCTGATTTCAAAATTTCTTGAGTTAGCAGGTCATAAGGAATCACAGTAATAAAAGGAATGAGAGCATTTAGTTTTTAGAAGCAACAAACCAATTTGAATTCATTTTGTTGCATTATTTTAAATGCATATCAACATAAAAAAAAAGAAACCAAGTAAAATTAAAGAAAAAAATGACCCTGATTGTGTCCGCCATTGAATTTTTAAGTAATATATATCTAAATATTGATATCATCTGAAAGCTGGGGTTCATTATCTTTAATTACTGCAAAGATCATTCACATCGGTTAGGTATAGACCGAGCTTCAGTCTTTTGAAATCAAGTAGTCCGTAAGTAGTCGGTTTTCTGCTCTGTCCATGGATTTTGGATTCACATTGAAATGAATGGCGTTTCAGCGAAGGAAGGAAATCGTTGGGTTGTCGAAAGAAGAAAAGAAAATCAGGCAATTTCTCACTGCAGAGTTTGATTCGAAAGACTGTAGCTCGGCTCTTGAACTTAACCGATTCGGAATGATTTGGCAGCAAATTAAAGAGTAATGAAAATAGCTTTCCGCAGGAACCACATATGTTACATTATATATAAGTTTAAAGGAAATATTGTTGGGTCTGATTCTGAATATTTGGGAAAAAATTTGGTATGGATGGATAAGCTAAGTAACGTAGATTACATATTCTCAAAATAAGTTGAAAAATTGTCACATTTGGTTGAGTATTTTGCCCTTAATTTACGCCCAATAGCTTATCGAAAACGATCGACAACACCACATCACAGGCAAATGGATGCATATCGCAGTGTTGCACTTAATAATAATTAAAACACAACGAAATAAACAAAATATGTCATATGTAACTT
Organism: Ophioderma brevispina; assembly: GCA_023653785.1. Lineage (NCBI taxonomy): Eukaryota > Metazoa > Echinodermata > Ophiuroidea > Amphilepidida > Ophiodermatidae > Ophioderma > Ophioderma brevispina. The sequence goes on from JAMKCH010043141.1 coordinate 5,014, forward strand.
ATTTTCTAATTTATTATTACTTTCATTAATCCATCATATTACAGTGTCAAGCAAAACAATTCGAGCTCTCAACCATGTTTTGGTCATCCACTTTGACGTCACGAGGAGAGCAAATTGGGCGCTTTTGATTGGCGAAAATCCGCCCGTTTTCTTCGTTGTCCAAAAAAGCAAAAATTCGAAAATAAAATGCCGCTATTTGTTAATGTTACATCAATGTATTATTTTTTCGGGAGAATTCGTGAGTATGCTCTTTCCTACTACTACTATCTTTCTTATGAATGTAAGTCAACCTGAGCTTTGACAAAAATCTTGACATATTCCTTTAAACATTCAAAATGGCGGACACCATCAGGGTCAAGTTTTGACTCACCCAGTGGTATGACCAAAATTTGGCATTTTTAAATCACCTTACTAAGAAGCCTGTTAAAAATCTTGCATCTTCTGTGATACATTAGTGTTTTGAATTGAAGGTGAACTCAAATGCCTTATTCATGCCAACTGATAATGTCATGTTCTCTCAGTCCATTCCAATTTTGCGAGGAGATTCATTTTGCAGGTGTTCACTATGCAGGCGTTTGGTGTGGTCAAAATATTTTTTCCTTGGAGATGCAGGGAGTTGAAAACAGTTATCACACTTCCATCGAGTATTCCAGCTACTGCTATTAAGTGCTCTTCAATGTCCCAAATCGTTCTGGACAACATTGTCTGAATTCATCAACTCTGACTGCAATAGCTGTGATCGTTTACCTTGGATTTTAAATGTAGCATTAAACACTCCCATTTGCTGTGGAAAGAAAAAAAATATATACGGTAATATTAGCCAGTTTAAGAGAATCAACCCAAGATCATAAAATCCATATATGTGACATTATGATAGAAAAATGATTTCTTGAGATGAGCCTCAAAATATTGTCCTGTCAAAGCTAAGAAAGAATTACCATCTGCGACGAAATGTAAGAAGTTTAGAGTTAAACAAAGCACAACTAAAACTCCACTCTACCTCCAATCAGCCAGCATTTAACCGGTAGGGTGATTAGAGCTGATCAGGTCTAGTGCTGTATAATTTTCTGACAGGTTATGAATATTCATGAAGTATATTGATTTGGATAAAGTGGATTACTTTTTCTGTCAGTCAAATTTTGGGGTAGTTGAAGTGTTTCCTAGTTAATGATGCTCAATTAACAAAGACTTGTCATAAGCTTCCCACATGATTCATTGAACAGTATGTTCCATGACCATTGTACATTAAAACAAATCTTTGGGACTTGTCCATATATGGTCGGCTCTACACCAAATATGACTCTGCCAATTTCAATGTTAATTTAATCATTGTAATCCATTGTAGCAGTATGGTATGCTATCCACAAGGAGTTCAAAATCAGCAATGGTATGGCTGAATTGCACATCCTAGTATGCAGATTGTCTACTCTGCACCTATTGACCCTAGATCCAACATTGACCTTGCATACCATTGTTGGAGTAGAACTGGTTTTGCAGTGCTGTCATCAGTGCTGCTTCCAAATACAGAGATGGATACAATATTGGATGACTTCCAATGAACTGCAAGGGACTTGGCTGTGCATCGTTGCTCCACCAGTGGGCAGACCAAGAGAGGTTCCATTGCTGTGGTGCTGTTCCACAACCACAGGTAGTGTCCTGATATGATACAGGTAGTCCACTTGTGCAAGGAAACCTTAGATCGCCATTCTGGTACAGTCTGGTGAGTAATCACTGTGCAGCCATGAGGAGTCAGTCCAGGTGGAAGATCACCAGGTCAATAACAATAGATGTTACTTGGTTGATAGCTATAGTCTTTCTTTGCAACAATGGTGGACTTCTTAAACTCCTAAGAGACAGTTTCAAGGGGTTGGCCTTGCTTAAGAAATCTATCTGGATTAAGGCGGTGGGTTGCAGTGGTCTCTGTCCGGAATGGGTGCTTCACATTAGATACTTGACAACTACGCTCTTGCATGCTCGTACACTATGACAGATGTTGGATGGTGGCTCTGTGGAGCAATTCATGCTGGATGTATAAATTATCCATTGGAGTTGGGCGAAGACATCATGTGATAACGGAAGGAGGCATTAATGTGGATGAAAGCTTCTTGGCATCTATGGGTTGATCTTTCCTATATAGGGCAGGCATACTCTGAACATGAATAGCACAGGGCAAGTGTCATCAATCTTAGGGTATATAGTCCGCATGCATGCACCCAGTGGAAACCCGCTTTTTTTGCAGGGGGGCACAGGGGGGCCAATTATTTTCAGGGGGCAAGCATTATATTAAAATTTGTTTAGTATAGTATATGGCCTATATGTAAAAATCCCTAATGTTTTAGGGTGGGGAAAGAGGGGAAGCTGGAGAATGCTACCCCCTGCCCCCCCCCCACCCCCCGGTATGCAGTGCATGACCCCATCTGTGCCAGTGAGTTTGTTAAAGTTGCCTATAGTGTGAATATACTTTAATCTTTCATCTTCTTGCTGTGGGTATATCAGAGTGAGAGTGAGGTCCAAGGTAACTCATAGGTAGATAGGATTATCAGTGCTCCAGGGGTGTTCCAGACCAGGTTACTTTAGGCTGATGTTTGGCTTTCATACCTGTGTCTTGGATGATTGCACATACATTGTAGGTGGTTTTCATCATTATAAGGAGGAGTCATAAAAAAGCTTTGGAGAGTCTCTCTTTGACAATTGTGATGTCAGCACAGATACCTGGCAGCTACGATCTTGCTAAAATGATTGTGCATTATGTTAATTTATGAAGGTGGCAAGCATGTAATTATCTCACCAGAATCACTCCACTCATGCCTATCATACAATAAATCCAAGCTTTGCAATTTTCTAAAGTATTATATGCTTTGAAAAAAAAACACTGAAATGGTAAGGATTTTTCAAATCTATACCAGGATTGCTTAGCTCTGCTAACATCATGCTAGTGTGGCTTTCAAAGGTATAGTATGTAAACATAAAATTGGATTTGTTTGGTGTGTACTTCCAGCCTGGATGGGAAAAGAGACACTCACTTTCAACTCGTCTGACTGAAACCTATCACAGGACGTTGGAATGTTTGGGGAATTTCAATATTTTTTTATGTGTTTAGGGCATGGACATACATTATTAGTAGTCCATGTGTACAGCTAGCATAAAATATAATATTATGTCAAAACTTTGAATCTTAAACAGGTACCACATCCCCGTGTACTTTTACCATTTGTAGATGTACTGGCCTGTTAGTTGTCTTGCTGCAAAAAATTGCTAGCCTGTCCACAAGATCAGGAGTAGTTCCATCGGAGATAACAGGAATTAAGTACACAGATTTTCTTGGACCAAGAAGTTGACATGTCTAGAATTGCAAAAATTCCATTAACTTGTCACTTTAGCCAAAACATTTGTAGGTATTAACCATTTTCGTTTGGTAACTGTTATTGAAGTAAATAAACTTTAAGATGCTGAAATTTTCTTAGTGAGGCTACCACACAACAGTGTCATTTATAGCAGTGTGTTAGGTTATACACCCAGATGCAGTGTTCATTTTGGGGAGGAGGATGCAAGAGGAATATCGAGCAAAAGGACAGAAGCGTATATGTGCTTTGTGGACCTGGAGAAAGGCCTGTGATAGAAGAGTACCGAGGAGGAAAAATGATGGAGTGGGCAATGAGGAAGAGGGGATACCAGAAGTGGTGGTGTGGTTTAGAGCCGGTGATGAGTCTGAAAAGGGGCAAAAAACAGAGTTAGAGTAGGGTCTGAGTTGTTTTTCTGAGGAGTTGAGGTGAAGGTGGGTGTGCATCAGGGTTATGTGTGTCGCCGTTGGCTAGATGTTTGCAATTGTGGTTGCTGTGGTTACGGAGAGTGCAAAAGCAGGTTTGATGAGTGAGAGCTGTATGCTGATGATTTAGTTTGAATGTGAGACACTGGAGGGTTGAGGGGAGAAGTTTGGAAGGGGAAAGAAGGCAGTTGGAGTAAGGGCCTGAAGGTAAACTTGGGAAGACTAAGTGATGGTGAGTGGGACGAGGGGGAGGGTTAGTGAGTAAGGTGGACCCATGTGAAATATGTGGTTAAGAGGGTGAGGGCAAAGTCAGTGTGGTGTGAGAAATGTGGGAACTGGATTCATGGGAGATGCACAACGATGAAGAGAGTGACCCCCAAGTTTGGCAAGAGCTTTGTGTGTGGCAAGATGCAAGAAGGGAGTTGAGGAGTGGGGGAAGGAGTGGAAAAGTTAGTGTGACGATTGTGTGAAACAGTGAAGGACGTCACATACCTAGGTGCCAGGATTAGTGCGGGTGGGGTGGTGGATGTGAGGCAGTTGTGACACAGTAAGGTGTGGGTGGGTGAAGTTTAGAAGAATTGAGAGTTGTTATACCTTACTTGGCAGAAGATTTCCTTTGAAGATGAAAGGGATGGTGTTGTTAAAGGAGTGTGTCGAGATAAGTGTGATGCTGTATGGGGAGTGAGACATGGTTGCCGGAGTGAACAATGGATGGGGATGATTTTGAGAGGGCAGAGAGAGCAATGGTTAGAGCACCTGTGTGGTGGAAATGATGGATAGAAGAAGACTGAGGATTTGATGCAGATGTTGGGTGAGGGATAGAGGCGGCTGACCGATGGAGAATGAGAATGGGGAAGACTGGTAGGCGTACGTGCTGCGGAAGGATGAGGACATGTTTTAAAAAGGGCTTTTGAGTTTGAGGTGGGTGGTTTTGAGGAAGAGGGGCCGACCCAAAGAGGACATGGAGGAAGCGAGTGGAAGGAGGAGTAGGAGGGTTGGGGTGAGGATGGGGGATGCGTTGAATCGGGCGAAGTGCGAAGTGGGAGGAGGGAGTAAGGGCGATAATTGCTACGAATGTGAGGTGAATCCGGCCACCCCCAGTTTCGGGGACAAACCAGATTTAAAACTTTGGTTTTACTACTACTACTACACCACTAACCTGGCTGCCTATAAGGATCAAAATCTTGGAGGGACTACTTTCTTGCATGGATCTGGAAAAAACTGCCTTTAAATGTCGTGAAAATGCACTAGAAAGTGATTGAATTGCCGATTGAGGTAAGTAGACTGATATGTTTTCTCAAACTAAGTGGCATTTGGCAAGTGAATTTGATGGCAATTTACCCTGCACTCATCAATTCGCATCAATTTGCCCACTAATAGCTTTAGCGACTATAGTGAATCTTGTGTTGGGCGGTCTGACACTCGGGAGTTCTTTTTTTTTCTTAATAAAATTTCTGGACACTATCGATCCAATTTTTGTTATTGGTGATTTTCGTTGTACTTTGGTGTGTGATTTGTTTATTTCCTCTGTGAGAGTTTTAATATGAGAAAGAAACATGCTCAAAGTTGACATTTCTTTCCATAGACTACAGTGCATATAATGTTCCCGGTCTATGACACAGTTCAGCCCTAGTTTAATTTGGTTTTAAAAATTTTTGAATTTTCCAATTTAAATTGATTTTCACTAAAAGCATTTTAGTTTTTCCAGTGCACAGTCATATTTCTTTATTTGTGATGCACATACTGTACTTCTAACCTATGATACACCCCACATTTGCCAGAGAGCATCAGAACCCTGTGGAAGGGTTGTTTCAGGATTAGGTTCCTGGTTGGAAGGATATTACCTGGGAATATCTTTAAAAAGCAAAAAAACAGGTTTGCTATACAGCAGCACACAGTATACAAAACACCGTCTCATCTGACTCTTTAAGGTATAGAGCAATTATGGTAATGGTGGGGTCATACCTTGCACCATGTTATTCGCCTTATTCAAGGCGCTCCTTACCAACTTCAGTCATGGTTCACAACGTTGAGATAAGATCATCATTATAAAGGAGTGGAGCATATCCCCCTCCCTAAAACTAAAAAAATACAAAGAATTCACTCTATTAAAAACTAATTGAAGTTCTCCAATTTCCCGGGCCTATGTTCCAGCATCCCCTAGTGAGTTCCAATAACGTTAAACTCAGCAGAGCTCTGAGTAGCAAAACCACTACACCTGACCACAACAGGGTTGTGGTCTATACCTAGAATAGTAGGAACCTGGATCCAGCCAGTGTGGAAACAGACCACCAGGCAGTTGTACCCAAATTTTAATTTTTTGGTTTATAGAATCTTTCTCTACCAGGCGTAGCCCTTAAAATACAAAGCACTGATTTCATACCTGAAAACACAATGTTCAAAATAATTAAGAATGGATGTTAATTATGCAGTACAGTATGAAAAATAACAAGTTTGTCGGTTCTTAGCAGACAGCCTTGATCAAGGCTAATTGTTATAGGCTTAATATAAAAAAATATTAATGAGAATGCTAATAGCAACATTAGTTATATTTTCATTAGGTTATAATGCAGTGGCGTAACAGGCAGGGGGCAGGGGGGCAGGTTGCCCCCCTGACGACTTTGGCCGGGAAAAAATTTGCAAAAATCATGCTAAATCAGCCGTTTTTTAGCCCTCTGACCAGGAAAAATTGACCCTTTGAATTTCCCAAGACTGGGAAATTTGCCCCCTCAGAGCGGGCAAGCCTGTTACGCCACTGTTATAATGAGTTGCATGATGGGCTGTCATACAAAATCTCAAAATTTTGCATAAATTTGTATAAATCAGCAATCTTTAATATGCGTACCTTTTGTTATCCTAAACGGTCAGTATAAAGTGCAATACAATAGGATTTGTTACGGAAAAACAATATTTTGCCTTAACGTTGTAATGAGTGAATAATAAAAGCTTTAACGTGCATAATAGCATAATAATAATAATATCAACATTATGGCAAAATATTACCTATTCATTAGGTTATAATGAGTTGTACAAATGATAGGCTGTCTCTAAGAGGATTTTACTATGGACAGCCTATCTTTACTATGGACAGCCTATCATACAACTCAAAATATTGAAATTTGTATAAATTTGCAGAAATTTGCATAAATTAAAGGTGCAACGAGAGATTTCACATATCCGGTGTCCCTAAAAAAATTGAAAGTACCGATTTTTGCCCTGGTGTAAAGCTTTCCATCAAAAATATCCCCATCTGAAAGGAATAAGCTGAGAAATGGTTCTTTGGTACAAAAATTGTGAAATTTCTAATTTCGTATAGGAGCAATTTCGAGCAAATTTCATTTATTTATTTACCATGATCCAATCAAAATATCAAAAAAAAACAGACAGTAACGATGGAAGGATGACCAAAGCAGAGCAAAGCTCGAAAAAGTAATAAGATTCGGCCTATGTTTTAAATTGAAATATAACCAAATCAAAATCACTTTTTTTTCTCTCTTTTAAGACATTTATTAACAACAGGTAACAACAACTCTTATTTTAAAGAGAAGTTAAGTTTGAGCATTAACCAAAGTTACTCAACTAATTCCTGTGTGACCATATTTTCGTGTAAATAAAACAATGACATAAAAACGAAAATGCAACTTTAAGCTACAGGTTTTCAAAGAAACAAAACAAAATATATACAGATGCAGTAGCAATGATGGACCTTTAAGTCTGTTATAAAGTCTGTTATACACTACTTCCCCTCTGTGTGAAATGTCGTCCCGACAATTTATTTTAGAAGGTAAATTCACTTAAAACCCTATTATATTGTCCATTTGAAGCATGCTTATAATAAAGGTGATATCTGCGATAGCAATTGTATAACACACACAACATGCTTGGTCTATCAAAACTACAATAAAACAACTGAACTAATTGGTCTAACAAATGTCCATAGAGTTCAATGTTCAACTGATGATCTGATGTTGCCTTAAACTCCAAAAGCATTTTGCTGGCCGTTGTGCTATTAGCTCTAGCAATGTCTATTTCACCATTCTCAATTAGGTTAATGTGCACTGGTAGATCTTGTGTAATAACTGGAGAGAAGAGAGCACCAATCCTTCTCACAATTCAACTTACATTCACAAAAGTTAAAATCGCAAGCAAGTTTTGGAATGCAGCGATATGATTGCGGGTTAATGTGATGATGATGTCGATTAAGATCGGCAATGTGGCTAGTTAAAGACAGAAGAATCTCAAGAATTTCAATATGGGCACACTCTCCAACTTGTTCCATGCGATCAAAAGAAGAAATTGCAGATCTTATTGCCTAAATCTGGCAGCAGTCATATGAAAAGAGACAAGTTCTTGGCAGATATGGGCATGTTACTATGTCTGTCAGCAGTCAGCCGAGGGCAGACCGTGGGGCAAGAAGTAATGACATCAGTCACTGTGGAAGCTTCATCTTTGGGTTGCGGTAGCGGTTCATTGGCAACGATGTCCACTTGTAGTTCTGAATCGCATGGGGAAGAATTATTGACTTCATCATCAGATCAGAACGATAAGTGCTGACATTTCATTTTACTTGCGGAAATCTTTGATTATACCAAAAGACGTATCATAATCAGGGTCTAGAGTTATCATTACTCACTAGCACTGATCAGAACGAATTCACTTTCAGAAGCGGCATATGCACAAGAATCTGAATCTGACTCATTGATGTCGGCATTAGACTGAGCTGTAATTGGAGATGAGTCATGTGATACACAAGGCATTGGTGGGGTTTTAATCAAAGGCAAACTTACTACCTTTGCACATAACTCCACCAGGACCAGTGACATTGAGAGCTTCAGGAGAGCGTCCTTCTACCAACATCCACATGAACTCAACAAGTTCACATCTCCTACACTGGTTGGATGTTTTGCTGGGTTGTTCTTAAAATGCTGCACTTATATTAAAGACGTCATCCTTGGTGTCATCTCGAGTAATAAAGCCATATCCTAGCTTACTTAAAACCAGTTCACTCATCAGTTCAACTGTGTGCAAGGAAAGTCCGCGTAGGTGCTCCAGAAGTGCGTGTCCGCAGATGATGAAGTCTCCTACATAACAGTTGCTGCTGTCGTAGATATGTTACTTCTGATTCTAAAGTTTCCAATGCAATATAGGTTTTGGGTGCGTATGCCACATGTTTGGGCGCCAATGTAAATGGGGGAGAATTAGGGGTTGCTTTGTGCTTCAACTCGCCGACTGATCGTAGGGCATTTACTCGATGCGCGATATACAATACAGAAGAAACACAATAGACCATTCAGGCTATAGATATTTTAATACACGGATGTTGGCAACTTCATTGATGGAACAATATTATAACTTTGGTAGATTTCAGTGATGATGGATTAATAGAAATGGCCAAGTTACACAGCGATGGGTTGGAGATGTTTAGCAGATGGAAGCTCTGGATTAAGTGAGAATTTGGCCTAAGATGGGACACAGGGAAAACTGTTGCAAATAACTGGCCAATCATATTTGAGCACGACTAACTTACAACTCTGCAACATATTAAAAAAAAAATAACAATTCTGTAACAATTTACTATGTAGGCCCAAAGCCAAATCCTATTTACTGTTGAAGAGTTGAATGATATACATGTAGCCTACCATTCAAGTGTTATACCTGACTTAAGTACATGCTAGACAGTATAATTAATTAGGGTGCCAGGCTATACCACAATAGCCTAGCTCAAAGAAACCATCTCTACCACATATTCTAATTTAACACATTGCTGACCAGGTTTTTGCATGGTCACTCCTCCTACTCTAAGTGAAGCAGGACTCTATTCATGGAGTTTGCTAATCCTATAATTTACAAGAACACTGAAATTGAAAGGAACATGGGTTAAGTGATTGGAACATTAAAATATCTTGTCTTCAATAGACTTATAGATAAACAGTGGCACAACCAAAGGTGGCACCCTCTAGACATTAATAACGAGAAGTAAAACATATCAGTAAACACATAATATTAAAATTTGTAACTAATCTTTTTGATGATAAATAAAATCAAACAGAATTGTAGAACATTGTTACATATTCTACAATAATTAGGCCATATCAAATGACACTTCCAACCATCACTAAATAAACATTGAAAGATTAATTTAGTATAAAACACAATGTTCGACTAATTAATGTGATTTGATTCAAGTTAACCATTGCCAGCCTGGGTAGTGGTTCTTGGTGCCCGTTACTAGGTAAGAAATCAGGAGTCAAGTTAATCGTTAGAAATAACTATTATGACACAATATTTGGTGCTCAAATCTCTGTTGCACCTTTAATATTTATATCATTTTGAGTGAGTGAGTGAGTGATGAGTGAGTATTAAAATTTAACGACAACTCCTACACAATTTGTCATATCCGGTCATAAGAATACAAATATTTAAATATAATTACAGTAATTTTTGGGAAAATAGTTTTTCATTTCAATAAATTGAGAGTACTAAATACCTAGCACTTCTATGAGCTGTCTCTACTAACTACCAAACGGTGTCAAACCTTTTCTTGAGTGCGGGTAAAGAAATTCCTTAAATAAGGCCCTAGAATTCTGCCCCTGCTTTATGTGACGATATTTATGCAGCCTTGCTAATTTGAATTCTAATTGTACCTGGATTATTGCTTATGTCAGCAGCAGAACCGTGAAATGATACTTCACAATCTATCATTACAACGCTTTTATAACTTCCACCTGAAAACAGAATAAACATAAGATTTAAAATGTCAACTTTCTTGGAATATGGAATCGCGCAGTATAATAATCCTATGTATTAGTATTAAATTTATATGATATGATGCTTAACAACACATTAATTATCTTGCCTTACCAGTTCGTTGTGGAAAGTTCTTACAGGTGCCATGACATGATGACCATTGACAACCTCGCCCACTCCCCACCTTTACTCCGGGCCTTACCGCAATCAAAATTTGGGTATCAAAAGAAGTTCCTATTTTTTATCCCAGTTAAATTTAAGGCCCGCGTAATTGTTTCCTTTTAATGTTTTTAATCAACAAAGGCTATCAGACTCATGCAAAACTTGATACCACCTTAAGACTATTAACTGTAAAAGCTGAACAACGGAATGAATATTCCAAACAATATTTCATGACATTACAAAATATATATCATGCAATTAACCAAATACTTTGTAGAAAGAATTATTTCAGTGTTTTTTGGTCTTTTCTGACAATACAACTCACCTTGGTTTGGGTACACTGCCGATGTGGAGCTGACTGATTGACTGCTGCTTGGGTTTTTTTACAGCATTAACCTGCATGTTGCCAATTTCTTGTTAGAATGCAAAAGAACAAAATCAAATAAATTGTCAATTTAGACGGAAATGCATTTATGTCAAAAAAGTCATTTCATGATATAATATCCAGATAGTGGCATAAGCAGATCTTGCAAATGGGAACTAGCAGAAGGGGTACCAAGGTATAATTTTCTTATGGGAAGAATTTGGGTGGAAAGGGTTCCGAATGTGGGGGCTCTCCCCCTGCCCCCTTGGTTACGCCACTGAATCCAGAATGTACACCCCATTTTATATATTTCTCCTAAATTAATTGCACTTTAATCAACCAAATGTAATCTGTTTTGGTATTCCTTGTGTATGAAAGTAATAATAATAATAATAACAACAGAACATTTATATGGTGCTCTACAATGCACACAGGGCCTTACAGAGATAAAGCAAAAATTATGAGAGATCATCTTGGCACTTCTTGAACAATGACATTGAAGTTGACTCCCTAATGTTAGATGGAAGCACATTCCAAAGCAAGGGAGCTGCAACCTTGAAGCAACTATCGCCTGCTTTCTTTTTAGAGCGGAAAACCGAGAGGCGGGTAGCATCAGAGCCTGGCCGAGCGTAGTCTTTGCCTACAACTGCCTGAAATACTATCAAGATGCAAACTGATAATATCAGTGAGATAGGTAGGATCTTCATTATGGATGCATTTGTAAACCAAAAAAGTAGGCCGAAAGTTCTAAAGACAATGCAGCCAGCTTCTTCATATGACCATATAACCATTGCAGCTGAAGAATTAACTCCACTGTAAGGGTTATTTCTGAATTTTTATGTAGGAATAACAGACGAGGACGAGGTCGTATGTGGGTCATGGGAACACCCATTATTGACCCACATCAAAGTGCGTAAATTGGTTTTGTGGTTTGTGTCTGTAATTGCTGTAATCTATTTTGATTCATTTTGGTGAGTTGCTATATTGAAAGAGGGTTGGCCACTATCGCCTGTCATACTGTACAATTGATTGGTTTCACCCGCCCCCTTTTTTTTTTTTTTTTTTTTTTTTTTTTTTTTTTTTTTTTTTTTTTTTTTTTTTTTTTTTTTTTTTTTTTTTTTTTTTTTTTTTTTTTTTTTTTTTTTTTTATATAAAAATTATGTTTATCTGGGTGAATACCTAAGGATTTAATGCACAGGGTTAAGTTGCTTGACTCTTTTGAGTTTCAATGCTATGGCATGCCTAATATAACAATTAAATAAGAACAAATCGTGATATAGCGCTAATTCAGGCCTCAAGGTGCTTCACATAGAAAAAGGGGCAATTATACCATTATAAACGACAATACAAAAGAACAGATATAATTCTAATGTGAAAACAATTATGAAATACATAAATTTTTAATAATATACTGTATTATTCATTCTTCATGTACGTATTGAAATATGTGTAAAACTACTTGAAATTGAATTTTTTTTGAAATATACTCTTTCAAATAAGATACTAATTTAAGTATAAAATCAAACCAGATTGAGAGAATGACAGACAAGAAAGAGAAAAAAATCTACCATATAATTAGTGAATGGACTGCATCAGAAACAGGATACTTATCAAGACCAAAATGTTTGTGTAAATAGGAGTCTTCAACTTGACTTGAAAATTGACAGCAGCTAAGCGGATACTGTTTATACTAGATTCCAGTTGATAGGCATATCCCCTACTTTTTTGTAGGTGATTATGAATGAGGGATTGTATTAAACTTTAGTCTGTGTATTTTGTTATGATGTGCGCTATAGCCCTGATACCAACCCTGAGCGGTTGGGCCATTCCATCTCCATCAATAGTCAAAGCATAAAACCTCGAATTTCAAAAGAAAGCGCAACTAAACCCATGAATAGTTCAGTGAAAGCAGTGAAACTGATTTTATGAATAGTTAGATAAAGTTCTCATTGTTACACCCAGGTGACTGAAGCCTTCTAAACTTTATGATAGTGTTGTAGGCAATGTTTAAAACACTTCTGGGGTAGACACACTATGCCTCACATCATAGAATAATACAAAGTATTAGAACTTTAAGTTGGCCAGTTTTTATTTCAATCCGGTCTCTGTTGTATTGCGAGGGAGAAATCGAAGATTTTCTGGGTCTTTCTGTCCCCTATTTTGAGTTAAAAAAAAAAAAAAAAAAAGAAAAGCAATGGAAGAAATCCAAACTCCGCCCATAACTCTACCATCAGTTGGAATCTACTATAGAGAGTTTATTCCACAAATGTGCTGCTGCGTAAGCAATGATCTATCACCACCAACCTCTTGATGAGTTGACTGATTTACTCAGCTGGAAACAAGGAGATGATCTCAAGGTTCTCGGTGGTGGGATGAAGATGTGAGTATTAAATTTTAACACTCAACACAATTGTGTCAAACCTGTCATTAAGGTACATTAAACATTTAAACAAATTTAAAACCTTTATAAACATTCACTTTATAAAATTCTAGTAACAACATAAAAATTAGAAATATTTAAACATACACCTTCAGGAAGTTAATCACCTGAAGAGGCCTTAATTTCTTGAATAAGGTGTTCAATCTGGTACGCTTATAATATTTTCCTACGTATCATGCATAATCCACACATCAGTAATACATGTTTCACAAATACAAATCACCAGATACCCGAGGGCACTGCTCACTCTAAGGCTTAAAAGGCAAATTACTATGGGTCATGTAAGTGACCACTTTTTTTTTTTTTTAATACTATAATGAAGGAGTTTATTATCACATTTTTAAACTATTTTTTATGGTTTAAATTAATTTCTTGACTGTCAAACACAAATAGATACCAAATTACCACCTGCAGTCAAAAATAGATCACGATCTGATACTTTTATGTAATTGGCGGCCATATTCAAATTCCTTGATACGGATTGCATAATCATATAAATTGGTCACAATGAATGTTTAAAGAGACCGGTTCAAAAATACAGCTTTGGAGTGAACACTAGATAATTTAGGAAGTGTGTGCGGTTTCGTGATGGGTTGGGGGCCGGGGGGGGAGGGGGGGGGGGGGGGGGGGGGGGGGGCACCGGGGGGGGGGGGGGGGGGGGGGGTGGGGGGTCTTGAACTCGTTCTGTTTTATTCCTTTGGTCACTAGCTATCCTTTAGAAAAGGCTTTTTAGTTAGAGTGATCCCGATCTTGCGGCTTGGTGTTATGAGCATTGCTTGTTTCCCACGGTCGCGTAGGGCCCACTGTCCGTTTACGACAGAACTACAAATTGCGAATTTGCTTCCCAGCGCTCGCAGTGTGCACGTAAGATTCAGGTACACATTGCAATTTTTTTTACTAAATTCGGTAGGGACGAGGTTGTGGATCACGAAATGCCCCTTTAAATATTTTTGGTGGCTATTTTGATTTTTTGGTGCGTTTCCACAAAAATTGCTCAGGGTTTCTCGTCTGCACCCATCGATTCAGAATCATTGAAACCATTGAAAGAACATCTAATAAAACCAGGTTGATATCAGCCATCAATGACCTGTAGCCCGGACTATTCGGCCCTATATGTCTTTTTTCGATTGCCTTTGCAGTGGAAAACGCTACTCCCTCCTCACCCTACTTAGTCCATCACAGATTCAAGTATGACCAATTTTAGATTGTCGCTAAAACAATTTCGTCCCTTCGCCCAATCAAACCTGAACTACCCCGGCCCCGTACTCCAACGTTTGGTTGCAATCATGCATTCATTTTATTATTAGGAAATGAATCCACAGTATTTCACTTATTCTGATATAGCTAGTTAACATAAGCCTTTAAATCTGTAAAAGGATCTCAATGTTTGTTGATATTCATATGAAGGCTTCTTTCCTAATACATCAACCTTTTATTGCCTTGAATACCATGACCCTCCATAATCCAGCTAAAAAAAAAACAACATATTTATTCAATGAACAAATTTGAGAATACTTCCAACAGCTCAGCAATATAGGTATGACGACACTCTGTCCCTTTTTCAAAGCCATGAGACTAGATAATGAATCAGTAAATATAATGAAACTGGGCAGTCCCCGGGTTTCGCAATCACCTGGATTTCGCAATCCCCTGGCATGAATGATCCTCAGTTCCTTTGACTTTGAATGACCCCTGATGACCTTGTTGTGACCTTTAAAATTTTTGGCATCAAAAATCGACCCCACCCACCAAGTTTCATCTGGATACAACAAAGATTACCCCTTTTGACCTTGAATGACCCCTGATGACCTTGTTGTGACCTTAAATATTTTTGGCATCAACAGTCAAACCCACCCGCCAAGTTTCATGTCCATACACCAATGTTTACACCATTTGACCTCCTTTGACCTTGAATGACCCCTAACGACCTTGTCGTGACCTTTGACATTTTTGGCATCAACATTATTGACCCTGCCCACCAAGTTTCGTCTGGATATACCAAAGTTTACCCCTTTGGACCTCCTTTGACCTTGAATGACCCGATGACCTTGTTGTGACCTTTAAAATTTTCGTCATCAACAATTGACCCCACCTTCCAAGTTTCATGTCCATACACCAACGTTTACCTCATTTGACCTCCTTTGACCTTGAATGACCCCTGACGACCTTTGTTCCACTAACCAATACAAACTCGGTCTTCAGATGGTCAAGGGGCACCCACCCACCTAGTTTCAGGAACGTGCGACCCTCGGTCTTCAAGAAACCAACGTTTAACCTCCTTTGACCTTGAATGACCCCTAATGACCTTGTCGTAACCTTTGACATTATTGGCATCAACAAACACCCCCACCTTCCAAGTTTCATGTCCATACACCAATGTTTCCCCATTTGACCTCCTTTGACCTTGAATAACCCCGATGACCTTTGATCCACTAACCAATACAAACTCGGTCTTCGGAAGGTCAAGGAGCACCCACCCACCAAGTTTCAGGAACGTGCGACCCTCGGTATCCAAGAAAATAGACGCGGTCAGACACACTGACAGACAAATACACTACCACCCAAAATTCTTTAGACAATGACTCTCATTTGAAATTTCAGCTAATTCTGAGGCCAACTTAAGTGCCTGCAATTCGGCAGTGAAAATAGAAGCATTATCAGGTAACCTAATTTGACTTTGATCACGCTGACTTCAAGCTGCTGCAGCAGCCCTTTCCAAAACCTTGGACCCATCTGTATAAATAGCTCAATGCTGATGATATTTATGCCTAAGGTCATCAAATTTAGCTTGAAAAATAAGATTAGTTAAACCCTTCTTATATTAACATAAAGGTCAATATCAAATTCAACATTTGACTAATGCGAAAATAAATGATGCAATGTTATCAGCATGTGGACACACCTGTGAAAAAACCCTCTTTTATACAGATTCTAAAAGATGGAATCGCATTAGGTTATAAATAAAGGAGGTTCATTAACTTCGACATATAAGCTTTGAATAGGAGAAGAGGTAAGAAAAGCACCAAGCATAGTCGGAGACCTTGATTCTGAATAGGTTCAAGCTTTTTCAATATGACTTACCAGCAGACCTATAAAACATGCAACCATAATCCAATTTTGATTTCACAATTGATCTATAAAGGCGAAGCAAGGATTGAGCGGATCTGCACCCCAGTCCGTCTTTGAAAAAACTACTTTTAAAAGGTTCAGAGCGTTTTTGACCATTTTTCTGAAGTAGTCAAGAGGAGCTTTGAAGTTTAATATTAGCCTAGCAATTTTTTTTGTGTTTAGTGTGTGAAACGACAGGATAAGGGGAACCATTCAATTTTAGTTCTGGGTCAAGGTGTTGAAGACGTCTTTTGTTGCAAAAATGCATCAAACAGTTTGAGTTTTAGAGAAACGGAAACCATTTTCCATCTGCCCACGGTTGAATCTGTCAGCAAATTTTGCATTTGTCTTATATAGTGCCATATTTGATGAACAATAGTAAATGAGAAGTCATCTACCAAACAATAACCTTTCCATTCCTGAATTGACCACTTTGGCAATAACTATATTTTCAAAAGAAATAGTGTAACAGAGGAGAATGCTACCCTTGTGTCCACTTATCTCTTGATTATGTAATTCTTATTAGGTTATCATTATTATCAAAACCTTTACTTAATGTGATTTTAATGTTTATTCTAAAGTCTATCTGTAAATTAAAAATAATTTGCAATAGTAATCAATTATTTAACATTAATTGGGCAGTATAAAAACTATCTGAACTTTGACGCGTTTTTGAACATTTTGATTTTGCAAAGTTCTCGATGCAAAAACACGATTCTTAAAAAGTATAAGGGATACAGACTTCAAATTTGGACCAGATGTTGCTCTAATGTTCTTTAGATTGAAAACTAAAATGAATTATACTGACAGGAAGGCATTTTTTTCACACACAAAAAATTAAAAGTCCAATTATTTTTTTTACAATTTTCGGGCAAACTATGTAGAAAAACCTGTGGGATACCCACCCCCCCCCACCCTTATCAGTTTTTAGGCATGAACAGAGTTTTAGTTCATTCAAAAGATGTTGAACCTACAACAATTTTCTCATTTGTTTCGATCTGATAGCAATCAATAATTTTTGAGTTAGAATGTTTTGCGTACAGTCAGTCCTGAGGTCCCACAGTGACACAATGATAACCGTGAAATTGTTTTTTTTGTAAGAGGTCAGAATTCATGGATTTTGCAACAAACACAAAGACACGTCTTGCTCTTTGTTTGATCCCCACACAGGTCAGTAGTGCAAATCAGTGAGGTGTTTCGCCATGTTAAATTATAGGGGAATCATGTTCAAACTGGCAATCTATAACTAAACCGTGGTCTTCGCGTTCTCAAAACAATAAGCTTCACGTGCACAGGCTTTTTTACAGATAAGATGTCCGCTTTATGATTTGTCACCCCCCCCCCCCCCCCCCTTTAAATGATGTGGGGCTCCTGAATTTGTCAGGACCCACGCATTATTTTAAACACGATTTTTTTCACTTTTCATCCTTGTTTTTTCAACGCCCCCAAAATATCCCAAAATTATAATTATAATTAAAACCATCTGAGGTATGAAGTAGGCTTTTAGCAACATTTCTGGCAATATTTGTAAAATGAAACAACGTATTTACGAGCCCACACAGAGACCACCAATGGTGCTGTAGCTCATTAGGTTATTGTATGGGCACACCACTCTGGGGGACAACATTTGCTATTGTGAAGATATTAAATCTTGAGAAGTCCCATATGAAGCATAAGTACGAGACATTATGAGTAAGCACTCCCAAGTTTTACATTTTTATATTCCAACCAAATTATGATTATAACAATTGATTTGTGGACCAAGGAATTATAATTCCAAACAAATGCCCTTTAATCAGTCTACCCATGGACCTTTAACTAAATCTATGAGCACCATATGGGACGTGGATCATGTTCTTCTGAGCCATGTTCGGTATGATAGGAAATGATTTTGAGCCACAGAGGGAATTTATAGTTTTTTAAAAGAATGCCCTTTTAATAGGACCAGGCGGACCTTTGACCCAAATCTATGAACAACCATATTATGGGCCTTGGCGGTCAGACGGTTTTCTGAGAAGTATGTGATTATAGCAATTGATTTGTGGCACAAGAAGTAATTTAAGATTTTCAAAGAATGCCCTTTATTGGCTCAAATTTACCTTTGACACAAATCGGTGAACACCCCACATGGGCCTTCGATCAGTGAGTATTTTGACCGATTTTCGCTGCAAGTCGGGAACAAGCGTTTGGCAACATGACGCATTTAGGCAAGTGTGGACAGCAGTTCTCCTTACTAGTTTAGATTATAGCAATTATTTGTTGCACAAGACTGAATTTATTTATGGTTCAAAGAATATCCCTTAATCAGTTACAGATCTTTGATCCAAATCTGTGAACATCCATATGGATCTTGGGTCAGCAGTTCTTCTAACAAGTCTAGTGATTATAAAAATTGATTTGTGGCACAGAAGGAATTATAGATTTTCAAACAATGCCCCTTTTAATCGGCCCACATGACCTTGACCGACAAATCTGCGAACACTCCACATGGACCTTGGTCACATTCGTCTGACCAAGTCTCGTGATTATAGCAATGAATTGTGGCACAAGAAGGAATTTGATTTTCAAATAATGCCCCTTAATCGGCCCATGTGACCGTTTGACCCTAAGCTGTGAACACTTCATATGTGCCTTGGTTCAGCGTTTTCTTCTGACCAAGTGTAGTGAATATAGCAATGATGTTGGCACAAGAAGAAGTTAATAGATTTTCAAAGAATGCCCCTTTTAATTGCCCCGTGACCTTTGTGACCCATCTGTGAACACCCCATATGGACGTTGGGTCAGTGGTTCTCTGACCAATCCTAGTGATTATAGCAATTGATTTGTGGCACAAGAGATTTATAGATTTTCAAAGATTGCCCCTGTAATTGGCCCACCATGACATTTGACCCAATCTGTGAACAACCCATCTGGACCTTGGGTCAGCGTTCTTCTGGACCAACCTCTGGATTATACTGACCAAATTGATTTGTGGCACAAGAAGGAATTTATAAATTTTAAAAGAATGCCCCTTTAATCGGCCACGTGACCTTTGACCCAAATCTGTGAACACCCCACATGGGCCTTGGTGTCAATGATATTATGACCGATTTCGCTGCAATCGGCCCAATCGTTTGGCAACAAGGACGATGCATTATGGCAAGTGTAACAGACAGAGTGCTAGATAGAGTCAACACCATTGCATAAACAAAGCTTCGCATACTAGTATGCTGAGCTAAAAACGGAAAGTTGTTTCAACGTTTTCTAACCAACTGGATGAGGTCAGCGCGTGCACCATTGTTTAATGTGAAAAAGAAAATAAAGCATGCCAGCGGACCTGCTGTCTCATGCCTAATCCAAGCTAACAAATATAGGTTCCAATATGATGACGGTTTACCATGGCAAGCCAATTACATTAAACAATTATTTTTCAATTTGTTTCAAATTCTTGAAAGTGATAACAAAACAATTACAAAAATTAGATTAACATTTTAACTTCAGTATATGCACGAATATCATTTTTGTTTTTGCTGTTCATAACCCAAAAACCCTTAATACCCAAAAGGGATTTACATCTTAGTCCTATAATTATGTAAATCCTTAAAAATGCAAGTAGTTATCAAGCCTTCTTCTAGATCAAAGAAAGAATACTGACACAACATGATCTCCTCTAACAAAACCATCACAAATAAAAGATTCAAGGTTAAATCTTTTGAAATTTCTGAGTATAATGATTGCTTGATGAAGATTGGTGTTTCAAATTCATCTGCCAATAAAGTGGCAATATCCTGGGCTTCTTACATTTATTCCATCAGATTAACCTAAATTAAAATGGTATTATTCAACTGTTTCCCACTTATTTTACCTAACCAGATCCCAGCTTTTTTAACAGGAGTTTTAGATTTCATTTGGAAATACATATTGCCTCCAAGATTCCTGTTAGGGTCATTCCAGGCCAATTCAACCAAATCGAGTACACATCACCTCATGGATTCTTTCTTTTTGGTGTATTGAAAGATATTCTTGAGAACTGAAATTCTGAAAATTTGAAGTCTCTGTACCTCTTTTCTGTTTTCACGCTAACGCAATTGAAATTTGAGGGGGGTCCCCTCAAAAACATGTACCGGTGTGAAATTGCAATATTCAGAAGTGCCATAAATAAGAACTACACTCCTCAGATCCTTCAAACTTGGCATTCGGGATTACCTTTTGCCTGCAGCTTGCAAATATTTGATCAGAAAAAATGCACCTTGCTCCGATTAAGTTACAGGGGGTCAACAATGGCTCAAAGCCACTCAGACCATTCTTTGGGGGCCATAAGTCAAGTGAAAGTGATATAACTTCCAAATTTGGCTGGTGAAAGCTTTCTTGAATACTACCTACTTTTACAATCTTATACTTATTCACTTTATGGAAAGATATATAGCTGTCGCAAAAAAGAGAAGAAAAAAGCAGAGAAATTCCAATTACCTTGCCTTGACCCCCCCCTAAAAATCAATGTCATACATTCTGCACCATATTCTGCTTGAATATGGTTAAGAGGGCCCTGCTGAAGTTGAGTTGCAAAGTTTTTAAACATGGTGTGTAACTGCCATATGTAGGTTAAACAGGCTTCAAAGACTCTAACTTTCAACTTATATCAGACAAAGTTCCCATTGAAATGTACCACAGAATTATGAACCTCTGCAACCGGGTATTCAAGTGCAGTTTTAAGACTTTGGATCCAACGTTTGACCTTGTAGAAATCTAACAATGAAATTGAAATTCAGATTATCAACTTATTAGCACCATGATCTAGGTATGGACGAAATTTCAGCTTGGTTGTCTTCTTTGGTTAAGAATTTATAAACTTTGATTATTCTAATTGAATTATTATACACCGTGAACTGTGCAAGTTAATACCCAGTTGCAAAGTTAAGGTTTCTGTGTTTCAATGGGAATTCTTTCCCAAACGAGTTGCATTGAAGTAGGCTTTTTGACGACCGGTACTTATAGAAGACACTTAGACACCACAATGAAACTTTGCCAAAAATATTAAGCAAGGAACCCCCTCAAACATATTTCAAGCAAATTTGTGCAGAATGTCTGACATGGTTTTTAGGGGGGGCCAATCAAGGTCAAATTGGATTTTTAATTTTTGCGACAGCTATATCTCTTCCAACGAAGCTGATCTAAGTATACTATTACATCAAGGGTAGTATTTAGATTAGCTATTCCAGCCCAAATTTGGAAGTTATATCAATGTTAGTTTTTAGACTTATGCCCCCCCCCCCCAAGTAGGGTTCGAGTGGTTTTTTTGAACCATTTTTGTCACTGTTTTTTTTAAATTGGGGGCAAAGAGCATTTTTTTGTTCACATATTTGTAATCTGCAGCAAAAAGGTTATCCAGAATACCAAGTTGAAGGAGCTGAGGGGTGGTAGTTCTTTACTTATGGCCCTCTGAATATGAATTTCACACAGGTACCTGTTTTGGAGGGAACCCCCTCAAATTAAAATTGCGGTTCTCATGAATATCTTTAATACACCAAAAAAGAAAGGAAATCCCATGAGGTAGTGGTGTACTCGATTTGTGAATTGGCATGGAATGACCCTTTACTTTTTAAATAATGTGCAAGCCTTGCATGGGCCTTTGATATTTTCTTAAAGGTTCTTCGTTGGTTGATGTTACAATTTGGATCATTGTGGACCTCTTTGCCACACTTTTCACAAACTTCTACCTTCCTCAGTACATCTTCAAGTGGCGAAACGGTGACCATTTAAAACATCTTGTGGGGCTAGGGATGTAATCCTCTACGTGCACCTGAAGGTAACACCTTTTACTGACTTAGTTAAAGTTAGCGCATTGAAAGTATAAATGTTCCCGTCTGTTTTTTACTCATCTCTTGTAATCATATTCTATGGATATGGGTGACATTTTGAAATGCAAACCCCTCAGAAGGGAATAGCCTGGTTATAGATTCAAATAACGGCTATTAATTCGACGAAACAAAACGAACAGGCTCAGTGCACCATTGGATTACCCTCTTATTCCGTCATAGTATAAAATGTATATAACGGAATAAAGCCTTGTAATCCAATGGGTGCCTGACCCGAGTCGTCGTTTCGTCGAAGTCATAAGCCCAAAAACATATTTAATGAAATAATTGCGGCTTTTCATCTGACACTTACAATTGAAACACCCACTTCTATCTTTTTTTTTTGGAGACAATGGACTGTCCTTGTAACCCCAATGTCTATCTGTGTGGCTGTTAGTCGTCAAGTTATCCTTTTGCTTACAGCTATTAATGCTAAGATATGCCCGACATAAAAAATAATGTACTAGTATTTGAGGTTACATTATTTACTATCTACATGTACTCTGGACATTACTGCACATTGATATGCGTGCCATAAACTTTTTTACCTGTGGCATTAAGTAATTCCTTGTTACCTCTCACAGTGATGGACAGATTAAACTTTTAATGAGGGTATCACTTATTGGAAATTTACTATATACAAATCATGGGAGATGGACATAATATTGTGTCCTCCACCCCACAAAACATGCCCCCCCCCGATGCTTATGCATTTTGGAAATGAGTATACCCTAAAAATGTCCTCAGAAGGCTACTGTATTTTTGCGAACGAAACGAAACCAGAACTCCCATTGGATTACACGATTTATTCCGTCATGCATACATAACGTGCATAACGGATAAAGCGTGTAAGCCAATGGGAGTTCTATTTCGTTTCGTTTCGCAAAATCCAGTAAGCCTCCTCAGATGCCCACACATTTTGCACCTCCTTCCAAATTTAATACCTAAAAACAATGAAGCACCAGAAAAATGGACAATTTGGTCGCATCTTTCCCGTACATCTTTTAAAATTGTTGGGGCCGTTAGTCCTCCTGAACTATATTGGTGGTATTTTGGGAAAGGAAGGGCAAAATTGTAAAGTTATTACAGATTTTTAACAAAATATATGTACAACTTTAAAAATGTTAAATTAGGTAATACGAATTGGTTCTAATGTGGTGAGGTGTGCAAAGTACGATTTTATAGATTTAATGATAAAGATTTGCCTATACACATTCCATGGACGCTAAAAAAATATGATATCCAATTAATTGTGTACACAAAATACCAAACAAGGTGTCATTTTATAGGGCCTACAAGAATCACCATGCTATATTCCAGAATTAGCAACCCAAGAGTACAAATGTGATTCCAAATCAAACAAAATACACGGGCAAAGGGTAGTTTGGGTTGAGATAACTATGCAGAGAAGTAGTAAGGCTACAGATTAATGATATCTAATATCAACCTTGTTTTATTAGATGTAGAATGTTTTTCAACTGTTTCTAGACCATTTTTTTTATGGATGCAAGACGAGCAACTTTGAGCATTTTTGTAGAAAGCAAAAAATCCAAATGGCCACCAAAACACACAAACTCTCTGGTGTTCACTCTTGTTAATTTTCAGCCTGTCTCGTTTTAAAAAATTCATTGTGACCAATTAATATGATTTGTAATCACGTAATCAATGAAGTCAATATGGCCGTCAATACAAACTTTTGAACTGCAGTTTGAGTAATTTAGGTCTTCCTGGTTGCTTTGGCAGTAAAGGAAAGGAATGTCGAACCATAAGACATATTTTTTTTTAATGTGATTATAAATTCCTCATTATAGGATTCCAAAATGAACTCGACTGTAAGATGGCTGTAATTGATAGCCGTGTCTAACTAGGATTGCAATGTTTGTGTAAATCCTTGTAGGCAATGCAGATCAATATCTGGGACACTCATTATATAGATTCCATTGATAGATTGTCTGTTCAATTAAACTTTAGATGTCCGGTTTTAATTATTTCAAAAATTATACGCTTCCGAAAAAACACGACAAGAAAGTGGGTTATTCATGATTGGACCCAACAAGATCATTGGGTCTCAACTTGAAAAACATATTTCTTCTGTGGATTTTTATTCAATTACACTGAGTTTTATTGGCAAACGACAACAAACGGTCCAGTTAAATATTGACTTTTGACTCTGAAAATTTGATGGCGACCCATCTGTAATTGGGGCACTTTTAATAACCGAACAATTATTGATGCGTGGACCTTGCTTTGATTCAGTGTTTGCGCGTGCATTATGCATGGGTATATATGCAAGCGCTTTGAATACCGATACTTTTAATAGAAGTCCTGTCTGTTTTATTCATTTGGTATGAACAAAAGAATCATACAGCTTTCATGTAATGCCCGTCCATTCAAGTTAATGCCGTGTGACTCCTTGAATTTCTTCTCTCTTGTATTGCAAAAATTCAGTTCAAATAACAACGGTTCGGATTTGATCCTTTTGAACAAAGTTTACATTATTCATTTCATACAAGTAGCGACAATATGATCCTGAATCATCTCCTCCGACGACAACTTTAAACCTACAAAGTGAAGTCAATGGGAACCTTTCCACAAAACGTAATTTCTAATGGTACCAAACCTTTATTCGCTCATTTTCTAAACGAGGGTGAAATACCCAGATTTCAATAGATTTGAAGGTTAAAATGTGCAATTCATTTTGTCATGTAAAAAACGTCCGTAGGGCCAAAAAGACCCAACAATGTCTGGTCGTGATTTATGTCGAACGTGCGTATTTTTTGAAATAATTAAAAAACCAGATCTAAGTTTAATTGACAGACAGTAGAATAGCCTCTACTTTTTTGTAGGTGGAGTATGATTAATTGAGGGGATTTAAAACTTTGATCCGTGCTATTTGTGGTATGATGTGCGTATTAGACATGATAGCCAACCCTCACCGGTTGGGCCATTAACCAGTCGCAATCATAGTCCAAAGCATAAACCCTAGATAGATGTCTTTTTCTTCAAAGAACGCGCAAACTAAATCCAGCGGGATAGTTTCAGTGAAAAGAGGGAAAGCTGATTTTATGAATAGTGCAAGATAAAAGTTCTGCCATTGTACACACAGTGACTGAAGCCTTCTAAAAATTTTTGATATGTTGTTGTAGGCCAAGGTTTTTTAAAACAATTTTGGGGTTAGACACACTAGCATCCATGTACAAAATACAAAGTATGGGAATGGACGAAAAAAATAACTTTATTTGTAGTGGCCAGTTCTTTCAATCGATCTCTTTTGTATTGCTGAGAAGACATCAAGATTTTCTGGGTATTTCTGTCCCCTATTTGAGTAAAGGACGAAGTCCAAAACTCCGCCCATAACTCACCATCAAGGGGAATCTACTAGTTAATCAGAGGAATCGATACATGTAAGAGAGCCCATCCAAGATGGGTATATGGCTGGAAATGGCATTACTAAGCGGCGAAAATTCAATCACTAATCGTCTAGAGATATGTTTCTTTGTTTTTGGTAGGTTTGGGGCATCCATTGGCATCCATATTGGAATATTTCTGAATAACGACTCAATGACAACTTAAGATCGCCTTACTGGGATTTTTGGAAAGCGATAATCTAACTAAAAAAACCACAAAATATATATGTTAGCCTACAGCTGTGAATTACTATGAACTTACTGATTGACATTTGCTGCCAGATTGAACGCCTATCTTGGAGGCATCTGGCGATATCAATCAGTTGTTGATATGTTATGATATTTAAATTTGCTCTAAATCAGTCAAAGTGATTATACACAAAACATTGGCAGCTCCTGGATATATGTAGTAATGAGTTTGCCATTTTGGAGGCCATCTTGAATGGTTTTATTGATTTGATTGATTATCAAATTGTTTGTGAAAGACTATTCATAAATGGTTTCAATTTAATATTGATTGCTAAAGCATTGGCATATATACCAAGTTACCATTCTAAGGTCAAAAGTAGATTAAATATCAGTACTTTTTGTGTTGGCCAGGCCATATTGAATCCTCTAATTAGGTGCTTAATGAATCATATTTTGAGTTTTGGTCACAATGGGTGTTTTGACTGGTCAGGCAAAAAAACTACAACTTGTGAGGTAATTAAACATTTGAGTTTTTAGTGTCTTTGTTAGCCATTTTGACTTTGCATTTCTTCGAAATGCTCAAGGTTTTTTGTCGGGCATCCATCGGATTCAATTCAGCAGGAAACTAGTTAGACACCCTTGAAAAAACATTATATATATGTATAACAAGGTAATAGTGTGGTTGGTATGAATGAAACCAGTTCCCGTAGGATTTTGGTGTAAAGTGAGTTTCTTGCTGTTTTTCATTACTTAGGGACCAGACAGTCAGAAAAAGATCGGGTACAAAATTTTCGGTACTGTGCCCCCTTCACTCATGGGGGAAATGTACTACAGGGGGAAAAATTTAACATCGAGTCAATTGTGTTTTAATGTACATTAACATGTTCGTATCCTTGTAAGGAGAGAGAAAAAAAGTATTATTTGACCTAGGTCCGACCTTTAGTTAAAGCGCTATTTAGCCCATAATGGTTTCATTAAGAGTCATCCTGGGTAAAATTTACCAAATGTCAGAATTTGTTGAAACTGGTGATAAGTGTTTGTATTGTCTCACAGGATTCCTAAATGGATATTTTACAGTGTGTGATATTTTGTTGCTTAATTAATAGCAAAATGTCGCAAGGGTCTATGTGGTCTATGGGGGTCACCAGAAACTTTCCTGGATGTCGCAATGGTGATATAAAAGATTCAATAAAATGCATTTCTGTTTCAGTATGACACAAGGAATCATTTGGACACCACTCACAACATCGGGCATTTACCCCAGGGTGACATTAAACCATTATGGGGTTTATACCGCTTTAACTAAAGGTTGGAAAACTAGGCAAATATAACTTTTTTAATCCTTATACGAGACGAACGCTTTAGTGTACAGTAAAACACAAGTTGACTCGATTTTTAAATTTCCTTTATTAACATTGCCCCCTTGAAGAAGGGGGCATCAGTAGGAAATTTGAACCCATCATTTTTGACAGTTTAGGTCCTATTGAAAACCCAAAAGCAACAAAATCAATTTTAGAATGAAAATCTACGGGAATACACACCCCAAACCACACTATCATATGATCT
This sequence comes from Ophioderma brevispina, assembly GCA_023653785.1. NCBI lineage: Eukaryota > Metazoa > Echinodermata > Ophiuroidea > Amphilepidida > Ophiodermatidae > Ophioderma > Ophioderma brevispina. Next base: position 32,597 of record JAMKCH010043141.1, read on the forward strand.
GTAACCTGCTAAGATAGGACACAAGTTAGTCAACGCCCAGTTAACGCATTGTTTGTAGTGTTCAGGGTCTGCTAAAACATTTTGTTAATTAGATTCTTTGACTAATGGCAACCGGGGAATGGTTAAATAAGCAATGATCATTGCGGCGAGGTATACAAATACATGTCAGTGTTTTCCTCCAGATTTTGGTGGGCTATTTTGAAATAAATGGTGCTCTACGTGGGTGGTATTTGTCTAAAATCCCTATTGAACAGAGTTTAGTGTAATTGAATGTTGACTCGATTGGTCAATATCAGTGTATTTTGGATTTATTTGCTTAGATATAACCTTAAATAATAACCAATTTTTAATTAAACTATTATATTCTTTATCAATTTTAAGTTTGTCATGACTGGTTTAAAGGTCCCAGGAAATGAGATGATAACACTGGACTCAAAATCTTTACGGTGCATTCCATTCCATAAACCAGGGCCACAAAAAAGAATCTACTAAACATGACATCATTAGGGAACTATTGATTTTCCAGCATAGTGGGTCATTTGGAGCAATTCCGTGACTGTGGATAGCAGATCATCATTTCTCAAAGTGGATTTGTCTTATATGAAGGTAATGAACAAATTTATCGGGGTGCCCCTCGAGAATGTGTGGGCGGAATCCAGGAGGGGGAAAAATTCATAATACAGTGGGTCAATCAACAAAATTCATATACAGGGTCAAAAAATTAAAAATGCTTGTATTGCTGTTTAAAGTAATCAATCTTGTACAAGGATTAAAAAAGGTATAGTTTGTACTACCTACAAGGTGTGGTTACCGAGGTAGGCTATAAAGACAAAATTTGTCAAATGTCAAAGGTATCACAAAGGGTCCCAAATCTTTAAAAATTTTATGGCCACCTCTTCTTATTAAACATGATCTTAAATTGTTAACCGTTCCACAGGGATTGCAACAAAAGTAGTTGACACAATCATTTGTATTTGTTTATCGAGATAAATGACAATTGACCTCTATTGATCTCCGAAGTTTACAAAATATGTTTTTTTAACGGAGCAATATTTAAGATTTAACCTTTCGTGATGACCTTTGACATTTTACGATTTTTGTGCTATATCTCCATAACCATAAGTTATAAGTAGTACAAACTATACATTTTTTAATCCTTGTAACAAGACGCACACTTTGGTTACCTTTTTACAGCAGTCCAAGCATTTTTCATTTGTGACCCCCTGTATTATTAATTTCCCCCCTCCTGGATTCCGCCCACACTTTCACGAGGGGCACCCCCGCTAAATTTGTTCATTAACCTTCATAGAAGATAAATCCACTGAGAAATGAGCTCTGCTTTCCACGGTCACGGAATTGCTCAAAATGACCCAACTATCAGTGCCATGAATAGATTCACACCAGTCACCTGGAATTTTCTATTACTCTCTGAAAAATCAATAGTTTCACCAACCCAAATATTGAATGCTTTCTCGCCCCTCCTTGTAGACTTGAAACAAACCACATCAATTCTATTTGCATTTCCTGGGACCTTTAACTGTGTAAGTCTATGGGAAAGACCAAGGTGAATTTGAACTTTCTGAGCAATCTACAAGATGTATTAATTTGGCTTTATTGTTCTATAATTATTTGAATTGATTAGTCTAGAGTAGTTATAATTAATTTTTTTGGTTTAAATTCTAATATTGGAGTTGCTGAGGATGAAAATGCATGGACCACTTTTTTTTGGAGAGTTACAATTTCAATTGGCCATAGGTCCAAGGTCAAAGTTAGGATTTTCATTTTTATTATCAGTGTGTGGTTCTTATGGGACCCCCATTTACTTGTGTTATTTCATGATCAAACTCCCATGGGAGAGTGGTTATCTGGGTTGGGTCAAAAAAAAAAAAAAAAAAAAAAAAAAAAAAAAAAAAAAAAAAAAAAAAAAAAAAAAAAAAAAAAAAAAAAAAAAAAAAAAAAAAAAAAAAAAAAAAAAAAAAAAAAAAAAAAAAAAAAAAAAAAAAAAAAAAAAAAAAAAAAAAAAAAAAAAAAAAAAAAAAAAAAAAAAAAAAAAAAAAAAAAAATTGAGGCACTGACGGCCATATTGGTCATCCAAAAAGAGCCAAGCAGGTGGTTAAGAGCCGGTCATTTATACAAAATTTGTTCCCATTGAAATGTGGAAGCGACATAACAGACTACAGAATCATGCCAATTCAGTGAGCTCATTGTATTTGCGCGTATGGGATGGCATGTCTCTAAAACGTGCACCCGGGATACAACTTCTGTTAAACAGGTGTCTCTGGAATGCTATCGTGTTTGGTAGACCAAGATGTCCGCCTGTTGCTCCATTCATCTAATATACAATTACTGTTGTGTAGCCAATCCATTGTATAGAGATCAGTGTTCATTCCCCACTACAGAAAAGGGCACCTTTGGTAGTTAGTATCACCAAAGATGGGAAGAAATATCTTCCCATCTTCTCTTGTATCATTATGAGCTATAGTATTCTCATCCACTTAGGGCTCAGTTCAGTGAGTTGTACATTTGATATCATTAACTTGACTCACCCCTGTGTATTCTGTTTATCATAAATCATATCCAAAAACCAGGGTGTGTATTTTCTACATACACCGGTAAATGAAAGCTACTGAACTGTGCCAGGGGATTGGTATTGTATTGGCTCATAGTGATACGGACCTCTACATCATTGTTAGGTCGTAGTACTCTCAAATTGTGGTGTAGCTTTTTCAATCGGGGCCAATTTAAGGTTACACAGGGTCAAACTTTTAAAATGCTCCAATCATGTTGAAATTAATGCCTTATTGTCCGTCTTGTCATAAGGATTGCAAAAATGTATAGTTTGTACCATCTATGATCATTGGTTTTGGAGTTAGAGGGTATAAATGGCTAAAGAACCTTGTGGGTTGTAGGCTGTTGTGCGGGAACTTACAAATTTACTCCCACCTACCGACCTTTGGCTTCTTGCATTGCTGGAAAGATGCAAACTAAACCCTACGTCAAAATAAGATGGCAAAGACCTTTATTTTTCATGTTTTTGATTTAATGATCAAATTGGGTGAAAATGAATTACCTTTTTCGCCGGTTTTTGACATTTTTACATGTTTTTTAGTACGACTGGCAGTATGATGAATGTCACTGGCACTAACGTTTGAAACCCTTTCACAATCACTTTCATCATGGTTTGTGTCGTCTCCATTGATGCCAATGTCTACCAGATCTTCTTTCGAGTGTGCTTTACCAAATTTAGATTTCAAATGGCGAGATACTCTCTTTAAAGTATTTTTGGATGAGTCTTTCTTGTCAGTAGAACGTTTTTGATTAAGGTAGTCATTGTTCCCATTTACACCTGTAGAAAAGAAAAATATATTTTGTATCTTTGTAAGAAACCATTATCTTTAAGAAACCATTATCTAAAAGTTTGTAAAAAAGTTTTTACATTACGTACCTGCATATGACAACTGGCATGACACAGACTAGCTACACAAATAATCAACATTTCACATAAAATTAATGACGTATAATGATGGCAGCATAATAATAATAGGCAACAGCGCTTTGAATTCTTCCGAAAAGGCGCTTTACAAATGTCTGGTATTATTATTATTATTATTAAGAGTGTAAGATACAGATTGGCCAAAACCAGCAAAATGAACCAGAAGTAAGTTCAAGAAGTAGAAACACATTTTCAGACCTGCAGGGATTGGGACCTCTCGATCTCCAGCTTGTGGTGGTTCAGCCAATTATAGGCCATTGAGCGTAAAGGGAAAAGGATGCTCGGATAAGGATAAAGGTGGTGCACCCCTGGAAAGTACATAATTTTTCAGAAATAAATCTTCTAAATTATTTTTAAAAAGCTCTATGTGTGTTCTCACGTTTAGTATATACACATATGTGCACATTTTCTTGAAAATGAATATCAGTGACCAATGTACATGATTGACTCCAGCAAATAATGGTGCTATTGATAAGTAAATCCACACGGTAAGGACAAAGTACTTTAGATATAGCCATTGTTATTACCCATGCAGTTGAAAATATTTTAGGTGTTATCACCCCCCCCCCAATTTAGATTGAGCTATTTTTTTATGATGTAGAAGCAGATTACCTTGTCCTCGTTCACAAATAAATCAACTTTGAGGTTCTACTCTGTGTTCAATTGACTTTGACCATATATTATTTCATCATTTCGAAAGGGAAACGGAGATAAACAAAAGTCATGAAAGAAAAGTTGTTCGACAAATTGACCTCGCATCTTTGTGCAGAACCAAAAAAAAAAAGAATATATATATATATATATATATATATATATATATATATATATATATATATATATATATATATACAGTCAAAGGTACTGCGTAGCACTGGATTTAGTATACTTTCAAGGTACCGACAAGGGTGGTGGCAGCAGTGCTGGGTTTGACAAAATAGTCAAATGTACAAGGTTTCAAGTAAGAACTCTTTGTCAAGTACATTACAAAACAAAAATATACCAAACACTGTTGAACACCAGGCTAAATACAAAAACATTGGTGTTAAAATTTACAAAGTATGACAACAAAGTCAATGAGGATAAACACAGCATAAATAAGCAATGGTGTTGCAAAGGGAAAGAGGTATTATATATATAGAGAGAGAGAGAGGGGGGGGAGAGAGGGAGAGAGAGACTGAATTACCTTTTTCACCTGTTGTTGATTTGTTTTCCTGTTTTTCAGTATTATTGGTAGCATAATGAATGGGACTGCCATTATTATCATTTGAAACCCTTTCACAATCACTTTCATCTTGGTTTGGGTCTTCTCCATTAACGTCAATGTCTACTGGATCTTCTTTCGAGTGTGCTTTACCGAGTTTAGATTTGTGTGGTCTCAAATGGCGAGATAATCTCTTTAAAGTATTTTTGGATGAGTCTTTCTTGTCAGCAGAACTTTTTTGATTAAGGTAGTCATTGTTCCCATTTACATCTGTAGAAAACAAACAAAACAAATGTATATCCTTTGTATCTCTGTAAGAATGATTATCTAAATGTATGTAAAAATGTTTTTACATGAGATGCCTGCCTATGACAACAGGCATGACCCAGACTATCTATACACAACTAATCAATATTTCACATAAAATTAATGACGTAAAGTAATAAAACCAGCAAAATGAAGCAGCAGTTAGTTCAAGAAATAGAAACACATTTTCAGACCTGCAGGAATTGGGACTTTCCCAGCTTCTGGTGGTTCAGTCAATTACCAAGAGTCCCAAGTTCAATCAATCAAGAAAGATCCCAAGCCCTCCAGTTGAAAAAATGTGATTCTAGTTACGTCATCTCAAACAAACATAAAATCATTAGGCAAAGGTAGTATGTGTTGAAATAAATATTCCTGCATTGATTCGAAGTTCAGTAGTCCACGCTACGGCACTGCGGAAAGTATTTTCTCACGGTAGAGGAGCACGGACCCAGGCCAAACATCATCGTTTACCCCTCACTACAGAAAAGGTTTGACACATTTGGTAGTTAGTATGGACCCTCTATATCAACGCTAGGTAGGTAGTACTCTCAAATTGTGGTGTCATTTTTTCAATAGGGCCAATTTAAGTTTACACAGGGGTCAAACTTTTAAAATGCCCAAATCATGTTGAAATGTATACCATATTGTCCATCTAATCATAAGGATTCCAAGAATGTATAGTTCGTACCACCTACGACCATTGGTTTTGGAGTTATAGGGTAAAATGACTAAAATGGTAAAAAAAAAGGTCAATCTCAATTTGTACAGGGGTCAACATTAAAAGTTAATCTGATTATATTTTAAATACTTGAAAATTATTGCCTGAGGTAAGAGGACTCCCAAAAAGTATAGTTTTGATTATGTTAAATGTTTACTTACGGAGATAAGGGTCAAAGAAGGTCAACGCCAATTGGATTATGTTGCCCTATGACCTATATTGTCTCATAACATGATAACTATACACTGCAGATGGTACAAACTATTCCTTATTTTGACGCATTAAGCTAGATGAAAAACCTCTTTCATTTTTCAACAAAATTGGAGCAACTTCTGATTTTGACCCCTGTACAAATAGAATTGACCTTTTTTACCATTTTAGCCATTTTTACCCTATAACTCCCAAACCAATGGTCATAGATGGTACAAACTATACATTTTTGGAATCCTTATGACTAGACGGACAGTATAGCATACATTTCAATATGATTAGAGCATTTTAAAAGTTTGACCCCTGTGTAAACTTAAATTGGCCCCTATTAAAAAGGTGACACCACAATTTGAGAGTACTACCTACCTAGCATTGATATAGAGGGTCCATACTATGATATAGAGGGTCCATACTAACTACCAAAGGTGTCGAACCTTTTCTGTAGTGAGGGGTAAAACGATGATGTTGACCTGGGTCTGTGCTCCTCCTCTAAATAGGGGCCAATTTCAGGTTACACGAATGGTGTTTTAGTTTCAATTTCACAAAAATTGAAACAAATGTGTACCAATTTATTTCGCAAATTCATTTTTTTTAAATACGAGAATGGGATCTAATCTGGGGATAGTTTGTCTTATGACCTGGCCAAACAACCCAAAAATGTGAGTTGGTGTTAAGCAGCCACAGCGCCGTCATGCAGCCAATATTGCAAGCTGATGCTGACCTGGTTCGATGACCTATTAACAATATATTAGGCCTAAAGAGTATATTTTCTATGCTAAAGTTAAAGGCTGACTCAGAGATTTCGAAATATAATTATTTTGAGTAGAAATTAAAAATAGTCATCTAGAACTAAAGATTACCACCTAAAATGTTCAATTCCACAGTTAGAGATGAATCGGATTTTCCGTTTTCATGCAGTAAGCATTTATGCACATTATGATAGGGCAATATCGTGTTATAAGACCCACTTTTTTCCCGCCAAAACATTCACGTACAAAAGTATAGGCTTTATTCCGTTGTAATGTATTGGCGGGAGAAGAGTGGGTCGTGAAACACGATAATGCCTATGATAGTGCCATAGGATACCGTGTATAACAAAATTTCCTGATCTGGAAATTTATAACAAAGTTGTGATTTTCTATATGAAGGACTTTGATTTGAGCTTAGTAATTTCACACAATGATTAGTATATGGACAAGCATTATGTACATGTTCCCTCACCGGGAAATCTCCGAGTCAGCCTTTAGGGCCCGTCACTGCTTGCTTGTGATTTGGAGATCTCATATCACCCTCTTGTTATCGCTGAAAATTAGTAATGAATTAACGTCAGCAATTTTCATTACATGTGGTGGGTCGTAATCCACCCCTTCCCCACGTTTTTACTCTTCGAGCACAGTTCAGATCAGAAAACACACATAAAGGGTCACATACAAAGGTTGGGCCTTCGTCCGACCATGTGAGCTGCAGACGATCGGTTGTGCGAGACGACTCGAGAATTTACCCCATCTACCGACCTTTGGCTTCTTGTGTGTTCCTGTAAGGATGCGAGCTAAACCGGGTTGTGACAATTAGCGACCCAGTTAAACTGTACATCAAATAAGATGACGAAGATCCTTTTTCATGTTTTTGACCAGTGGCGTAACAGGCGGGGGGGCAGGGGGGCAGGTTGCCCCCCTGACGACTTTGGCCGGGAAAAAATTTGCCGAAATCATGCTAAATCAGCCGTTTTTTAGCCCTCTGACCGGGAAAAATTGGCCTTTTGACCCCCCTGGGAAAATTTCCCAAGACTGGGAAATTTGCCCCCTCAGGGCGGGCAGGCCCGATACGCCACTGTTTTTGACATTCATATTGGGTGAAAGTGAATTACCTTTTTCACTTGTCATGGTTGTTGGCATGTTTTCCTGTTCAGTATTACTGGCAGCATGATCAATGGGACTGGGATTAACGTTTGAAACCCTTTCACTTTCATCGCTGTTTGGGTCTACTTCATTGACATCGATGTCTACTAGATCGTTTGAGTGTGCTTTACCGAATTTAGATATGTATGGGCTCAAATGGCTAGACAATCTCTTTAAACGACTTTTGGATGAGTCTTTCTTGTCAGTAGAACGTTTTTGATTAAGGTAGTCATTCTTCCCATTTTCATCTGTAGAAAACAAACAAAACAATTATATATTTTTGTATTGTAAGAAACCATTATCCAAAAGCTTGTTGAGGGTAAAAAGTTTTTTTTACAAAACATGCATGCCTACGACAACAGCTGACAACTGGCATGGCACTACACAAATAATATTTCGCATAAACTTACTGACGTATATACGATTGGCCAAAACCAGCAAAATGAACCAGCAGTAAGTTCAAGAAGTAGAAACGCATTTCAGACCTGCAGGGATTGGGAATTTTCCACCTTGTGGTGGTTTAGCCATTACCAAGAACCCAAGTTCAATCAATCAGAAAAAATTCCAAGACCTCCAAGTCTGAAAAGAAAATGTGCTTCTACGTCACCTCATAACAACCACATACCTTTTTATGATATCTTGCTTTGAGACAATGAGAAATTAGCACCAAATTATGCATATTAACTAATAATAATAATACTCATTAATATGCATTCTGTCACAAATACAAAAAATGCTCAATATTCATTGCATTAACAGTTCGAGACTACTGCTTGAAGGGTTCTCTTACATATACTTCCACCAATCATGAAGGAAATTTCATATCAGTATTTTGTATTACCTGTTCAAAGACAGGTCACTACACAAACTTCTAAATTTGACAGTTTTAATTCATCTTTGCCCAAATAGTAGAAATGGAAGATAAAATTCAAAATAGTTCATTCCAGTAAAAGGGCTGTTATCATTTTATCATATGGTATTTTATTACAGAATTCTTGATTTTGAGTGGCATTACCGTTTGGAAGTTTTTTATAATTGCTTTCGTTACCGTCTGGGTCTCCGTTAATATCGATGTCTACTCCGCCCGCTTCTTTCAAGTCTGCTTTGTTTGCTTTACTCATAGTTTTGCGTGGTTTTACAAGGCCCGAAAGCTTTCAATTTGTTTTGGATGAGTCTTTTTTGTCACTAGAATGTTCTTGATTAATGTTCTCACCATTTGTAGTCACGTCTACAAAAAAAAAATACAACTCAACGCAAACAAACAAACAAAACCATTTTTTAATTCAAAATTTCAAAATCATTATCTAAAAGCTGTAACAGTGTTTTACAGTCCTGCTACAGCATCTGACACCATGCAGAGTACACACTAGTAAACGATCAATCTTTCACACAAACTTAGCAACTGGCCAGAACCAGGGAAGGTGAGAATATTCTTGCCTTCCCTGACAGAACGAAGTAGCAGTAAGCTCCAGCGCCAGAATTCAAGTGACAATTGACATAGAAGCACATGTTTTCAAGAAATCTGGAAGGTTTGGAATCTTTTGAAGCAGTCACATAATAAAATTACACAGTTAATTTCCAATGAAGAATAACGTTATCATTTTAAAATATTTCAATAAAGGATTCATGATTTTGAGTGGCATTACCAGCTGGAAGCTTTTTATAATCGCTCGCATCATGATCTTGGGCTTCTCCGTCGCGTTTGATGTTTATTTCATCTTCTTTCGAGTGTAGTTTGCCTGCTTCAGATTTACTTGATGCATTTTTGGATGCGTCTTTCTTATCAGTAGATCGTTCTTGAATATACTCATTTCTATTTACATCTGCAAAAGAAAATGAAACCAAACGAAACAAAAGAACAAAACAAAGATAAAAACAGAACAAACTATTAAAAATCAAATAAAGTTCCTGCTACAGCAGCTAGCATGGCACAGAGTATAAATAAATCTTCCTTAATTACCATTATATCATTCTATGGAGACCGGACTGTAGTTCCCGCTATATCCCACTATATCTGTTTTCACACCGGTCTTGGGTACAAAAGAACCAAAAGCTGATCAAAGACATGAGTCATCAAGAACAAAGGAAATGCCTCACCTTACTATTAAAAGATGTATATAGATGATAAAGACATGTTGGTCTACCTTTGCGGATGTGCGAAACAAGGGCAGTGGTTGATTTGGGAGTCTGTCATGCAGGTCGACACCTCCTGGAAGAAATTTTTGTATGTCTGGACGCCAGAGCTGCTGTCTTTCCACATCAACTTCATCCCCTGCCAATCTGAAGCTGTGGGGCACGACCAATCTTGGACTCTGCCAATTATGTCATCATCGTCATTGTACACATCAGTGGTTGTAGCTACTCATTACAAAGCGGAAGATACAACTGGCGCCAATGACCAAACACTGAAAGCAATCTCTACAGGTCTGCCACCGGACGTAGTAGAGGCAAATCAGAAAAAAAAACATCACACCTGAGAATCTGAACTCCACCTCTACGATAGCCTTTTGCACATGATGTATAATATTTCATCTGAACAAGACCAGTAGAAAAGTTCTTACGTAACACAGGGTCATAGAGATGTGAGAGTTGATAGGCCCCCTCGTCCCTATTTAGCAGTTTGCTGCCGTTTCTCCGGATCCAAATAGCTTGACACAGGGGATGAGGCTGTAAATTCTGGTTCACTTCACGGCAGACTACAAGACGCACACTGCCGATAAGTCAGCCTGAGAGTTGTGAACATCCAGAAAACATAAGTTTTCTACTAGTCTTGTTCAGAATAAATATATATCATATGAACAATCACAAAAACGCCTTTCGGCACAAGCTATGTACAACCTATCGAAAATCCAGTCTCCAATGGCCGAAGACTGAGCCAACCAACATCTAAAAAGGCCAATGACTGGATATCCTGATGGATGAGGGACAACACAAACAACTAGTGTTCCCTCCAGAAATCACTGGATTGCTAGGGACCATTATTATCACCATGTTTTCTACCAAAATGACAGTGATTATCATAGAGCTGACGGTCCTTATGGGGGAGAACCTATCTAATGCCTATATGCAAGAAAGAAGTGCAAAATAATACCAGATCAGTGGCTTAACGGTGAAAAACAGCAGGATGGTCTGCCTACATACTACTTTTCCAATAGAAGTAGGAATTTCTGCAATACATCAGTCAACAATGCCTGGCATCCTTGGGCATTCCTCAAGGAAAGAGGGGCAATACCGATACCGCAGGCCAAATTGCACTGATAGCGAGCTATGCAATCTGGCTCAGCAGAAGCTCAAAGGCATTCAGACAGATGGAGCTACAAGCTTGTCCTTGGCCATTGATTTCGAGCAAGAATCTCATACGTGCTAATGGCTTGGCAGCTCTCCAGCTGAGAGGGTGATTATCTTATTACCCTATTAGCAGGTAAATGGGATCATTTTAATACAAAAGCGGCAACGTGTAGTCTCTTTGAAACTAGTATGTTGTCGGTCCTTCTCTCCTTTGTCCATGTTTGAATAAGCTTTAACTCCTCACTGTCTCTTGCTTCACTATGATTTCCTTCATACCAGGTTTTCTCCCATGCATTTTTAGTCAAGGCATAAGATTGACTAAAAAAGTATCATTTTAGCCTAGCTTAATATGACAATGGTGGTGGCATTCGGGCCCATACTTTGGATTGGACTTATGTTTAGTCCTATTAGACATGAAAATAAATGCCAGGGTAGTCTAGATTAGCTGAGGTTTTGTAGATATAGGTCAACCACATACTTTTTTTTTATTCTTGGACCCGCGGGGCTGAGCACGTGTGTGGAACTTTTGGCCATGTATGAAACCTTTACAAATTTAACCCCCCCCCACCCTTCCTGTCTCAAGGTGCTCAGAAGTATGAACTGGTTGCATCGTTGAGATTTGGAATCAGTCAGGTCTTGTTGGCTGGAAATCATCAAACATTTTGTGCAGACTCTTATGTAAGTAATAATGGGCCACCACGGACTAACTGCCAACCTAGGAATCCAACAGACTTCATTAATGCTTTATTATAGTAAGTATTATCATATATGCCATACACGCTAATAAAACAGATATGCGTTGGTGTCACTTGTGATTCTGCCCTGGTTTTCGCACGCAATGTTTGTGACTTAAGTGGTATAAACATGTACCAATCTTAATATTAATGAAATAATTTACAATTGCCTGCATGGTGATTTCTTTTCTCTTCACACGAGATTATGAAATTCAGGTGTGATTGAACATTATCAGTGACAGATATGAGAGTATGACAGTCGAAAACAAGATGGAACCAGGGAAATCTGGTCGATTTCTTAACAGTAGTTAACGGAGTTCCTTGTTAATCTAGGTGTGTTACTTGCATTACTGTATTGTAATGACCATATTGTCGCAAAAAAACAGTTTTGGAATGACTTATGTTTAGTCTATTAGACATGAAATAATGCCATGGTAGCTGATTAGGGAGACAAACCATTTTTTGTTTCAGAAACGATTTGCGGTAGAATCAAGCATATCTAAATGCGTTGAAACATAATCATTAACTGCTGATTTCAAATTGGGTGAAAGTGAATTACCTTTTGCGTCTGTCACGGTTGTTGACATGTTTTCCTGTTGTTCAGTATTACTGGCAGCGTGATGATTAATGTGACTGCCATTAACGTTTGAAACCCTTTCACAATGACTTTCATCACGGTTTGGGTCTTCTTCATTGACATCGATGTCTACAAGATCTTCGTTCGAGTGTGCTTTACCGACTTTAGATTTCTTTGAGCTAAAGGGGTTAGACAATCTCTTTAAAGGATTTTTGGATGAACCTTTCTTGTCAGTAGAACGTTTTTGATTAAGGTAGTCATTTTCCCCATTTACATCTGTATAGAAAGCAAAAAAAAACCAATTATATACTTTGTATCTTTTGTAAGAAATCATCTAAAGCTTGTAAAAGTTCATACATTACGTGCCGGCCTACGACGACTGGCAATGGCATAGACTAGCTATACAACTAATCAATATTTCACATAAAATTACTGACGAGTGTAAGATACAGATTGGCCAAAACCAGCAAAATGAACCAGCAGTAAGTTCAAGATTTAGAAAACACATTTTCAGACCTGCAGGGATTGGGACCTTTACACCTTGTGGTGGTTTGACCAATTGCCAAGAACCAAAGTTCAATCAATCAGGAAAAATTCCAAGCCCTCCAAGTGTGAAAAGAAAACGTGCTTCTACGTCACCTCATAACAACCCTATACCGTTTTTGATATCTTACTTTTTGTGAAATTTGTTTCGATTGTTGATAATAAATTGAAATTATTCCATCAAAAAATGCCCTTTGAGAATACGTGTTGTGTCATTAATACGACCCCACCTCTAGGAGTTCAACAGAGTGATACGTGCCTCACTCCATCAAGTTCCTGAGGCAACTAATTATCATATATCAATAAGTATTCTGATTCCATATTCACCATTATTATCACCCCACCACCTTTTGTTGAAGATATTTTTGAATACAATAGACGGTTGGTTGATTAGATTTAATGGCGCTTTCACGCAACAATGGCTATGTGGCGCCATTACTAGGTGTAGAACTCCACACTACAGTTACGTAATTCAATTCACATCATTAGACATTGTAGACGGTTTACTTTGTACTTGCATCTCAAACACAAAAACGGTAATCGTTTCGGAGCCACAACCATGCTGAGTCACCGGCTGTGGTAATAGCGCGCATCACAACTATACAGGTGTAGAAGTAACCATTGTCCGGCGTACTCATAGTCCGGAACAATGGTGAACATATGACAATCGATTCATTTGACTCTTTACGCAACATTGTTCACGCTTTATTCCGGAGTTATCGTCTATGGAGCCCCGATATGGCTCCCGTTGGACTATATCTGCTTTTCACACCGGTTACTACGTCCCTCTGCTGACCAGCCGTATCCCCTGGTACCATCTTTCCCCGTTACTCACTCAGGCCTAATCTCCGGCGTTCTCCAAGCTCGAGTCGATAGGAACTGCTCAGTAGTGATATCATAATTCAAAGCATTAACGGCTGGGACAACACCAGTAAGCCTGCGCTAGCCGTCTGGTACCACGTGGAGGTGGGAATTGGGCTGCCCGCACACTCCACTATACCGGCCACGTTCGGCCCTTACCAGACGAAAACAGAGACTATTGTCGTAGTTTTTTTTATGTAATTTATATCAGTATCCTCTAACTTAATGGTTCTTAATAAAACCATGTTATTTGGCGCTTAAATGTTTATACAATATTGGCTTGTTTGTATGATGTGTAAATACCAAATTCAAATTAAAAAACCTTGATGAAGAACCAGTCATTACAACGCAATGTGGAGTAATGAGAACTTAGGCAACAATTATGCATAGCAACACTAATAATACTCATTTAATATGCATTCTGTCACAAATACAAAAAATTCAATATTCAATTGCTTAACAGTTCAAGACGACTGCTTGAAGGGTTCTCTAACATATTCTTTCTACCACTCATGAAGAAAATTTCATATCAGTATTTTGTATACCTGTTCAAGACGGTCACGCACAAACTTCTTTTTTAAAAAAATTTTTTGTTTGGGACAGTTTTAATTCGATCTCTATCTAACGCCGCAGCCGAATGCTGTTCACCACATAGCGCCAATGTCCCTGTTTGGTCATTGTTGGGATGTCAGATTGATCCGGTTGGATGTCTCGAGCAATCACATCATGTAAGTTAAAGGGGCGACGAAACCCCGGTTTTTTGGCATGGTAACTTCCAACATGTGGAGTCTGAGACTACTTGTCAATCGCACGATGACAGTGCCGGCAAAATCGTGGCACTGCGTTGGTCACAAGACGATGAATTTGGAGGGATATCTCCATAGATCTGTGCTTTGGTCTTGTGCTGCGCGCCAGGATATGTTTTGTACTCGCATATGAAGCTTGGTGTAGGTGCAATCCAGTCTATCCTGTAGCTCTTTCTTCATGTCTGCGGTCCTCAGATCCATATAACATGATACTCTCTACAAGGCTCTAAAGATTTCAGCTTGGTTGAATTGGAGATACCAGAGTTGCCCCATAGTGTGTAGTTTATTGCAGGCATTCCAAGCTTGTCCTTTGCGTACAAGGGAAGTCTTTCTTGCTGTCGGCAACATAGACCCTAGATACTTGAAGCCTTGAACCCTCTTTTGAAGTCCTTGACCTCTGCTGTGCAGATAGTTGATGATCGTCCCTTCCTCATTGACGTTCATATTTCAGTCTTCTTGGCTTTGATGTAGGCCGACTTTGCTGCAGCATATCTCAGTGGATGTTAGTGATCTTGGCACCACATATCAGATCAGCTGTTAGAGCTAGATCATCTGCGTAGTCAAGGCTGTGAGATGCTGACCCATGTAACGTCTGGAACGCTTGGGTTTGATGGTGAGTCCGTTGTCGTTCAGATGTCAAGACTCTGTCGGAGGATGTAATCAACCACGACAAAAGAGATAGGAAGCAAGAGTATCTCTTGGAGGATCCAGTAGTTGTTAGGAAACTCCTTTGTGGGCCACCCTGGTATGCACAAACGCTATATGGTTATGCATACATGATCGCCGCCCCCCCCCCCCCCCCATTGCTTGACAGTCTCATCTGGGTGGGACACCGTAGTTGGCGAGATTATGCAGCATACATCCCTGGTAACACTGTCAAAAGCCTTGGAAAAAATCTAAGAACACAATTGAAGCTTTCTCTTGGAAATTCTCAACTCTTCTATGATCCTGAAGGCAAGTATCTGAGGAGGTGTTGATCTGCCTTTGCGAAAAACCGTTTATGGTTCCGTCTGAGAATGGGATCTATGTGAGGAAGTGATTTGTTGAGCAGCATGGAGTGGTAGATCTTAGAGGCCCTGGTGACAGTGTCATTCTCGGTAGTTTTGGGGGTGTTGGAGTGGTCGCCTTTCTTTGCGTTAGAGGAATGATGAATATGTTGAAAAGGCAGCTGGGGTGTTTACACTGTAGGTGTTATTACAAACTTTCTAACAGTTGAGATCATGGAATAGTGGATTTTTCCAGACTACTGCAGGAATGTTTCGGACCAGGTGTCTTGGTGTTCTTCAGTTCTTCAGGCAGTCATGAGCTCCTCCATAGTGAAAGGTACAGTCGGATGGGAAGGGTGTCTGCTATCTTGTGATTGAAGAAGGTTATCAAGGTTAGTGTTATTTGCACTGGCTTGCCAAGTAGAGAACTAGTGCTGAAACATGTGTCAAGGCGCTCTTCCATTGTTTCACCTTTGATTCTTATAGGTGGGGTAGCCTTTATCGGTCAGCTTCTAAGGCCTCCCAGGCCGCCAGAAGCTTTGTTTTCAAGATGTATGGCGTCAAGTGCTTCAGCTTGGACTTCAACATGCTCCTCCAAGCACCAACATTGTAAAGCGTCATCAATGTGCAGCCTTAGCAGTATCACGTTTGCTGGGAGCTTTGGGGATTTAGTAACGGTGCTTCTTGGCTGAGACTTCAGCTTTCTCTGGCTTTGCTGACTTTGTTTGAGGCAAGGGCAGTAGTCTTCTTCTTTCTATAGTGGTAGCATCTCAATGCCATTTCTTTGTTGGCTGAAGTTTGAGGACATTATATACTGCGCTGAGTTCTGTCTTCAAGCTCATCAACAAAGAGTGTTGAACCTGTTATGTACGCTACAGTATATGCTCACAAAGCTTTTGTATCCCCCACTACATTCTTCGAGTCTATTGTTTTCATGGGATCTCTGGGCGGTAGTGTACTCTGACGATACTTATCGGGCTCCTGCAAGAGAAATCTTGATTTCGACTTAACAGCTTCAAAAGTGTTGGTAGGCTTCTTGAGTTCTTAATGCTGTAATCCACTTCTTTCTGACCAGAATATGGTCCAGTTGGACAAGTTCTACATTTGGGCGTCGGTGTTCCAAAGTCTACCTGAATGATTTGGGAATGTCGGTATTAGTGGCAACAAGGTTAAATTGTTCCATGAAGTCCTTCATGAACATTCATTTCTGTTAGACTCGTTGTTGAAAGTAACAGCGCGTGTCAGGCCCAAGCTTAGCGTTGTAATGTCCAGGGATGTACAGAAAAAACAAAAAAAGATTTATGGGCTGGAAATGTTGGTGGCAGTGGAATGTTCATGGTAAAAGTGAGAACAGTTCTTCGGATAGTCGTGTGGGGGCTGAACAGCAAAATGACTGTGTTAGGATGCCCGTAGTGTAAGCTTCAAAATGCGCTCATTAAAGTTGACAAGGTTGGCACATGCCTGAGCGCCTTTGGTGATAAAAGAAAACCCACACCACCTCCTGTAGCTGCATTTCTCGTGTTATTCATGCAGGGTGGTATGTAATAAGTGCAGATCCATGGATATTCTCCTGTAGTAGAGTTTCACTGTGCACAATGCGGTTGTCTTGTATGCAGATGACATCGATATCATACAGTGGTGCTTCATGTACGAGTTTCTTTATGGCTGTGTTGAAGTTGTTTGGACATTAAATGTGCTAATGAGTTGAAAGGATTTTTGCGTCTAACAAAGTGATCCAGCATCTTTTGTCAATATCAGGGTTGGCCCGTCCAGCCGGCTTTAGGACCAACCCAATGCATATTCGGATATAGACCAATGTGACTCAGAAAGCACAGGACTTTAAATCAGGGGCTTAAACCCTGGGTACGTTGTGAACTATTACTTTGTCATTAGTAAATAGTAGCGGGATTGCCAGGTCTCCGCACCCTTTCTGGTTGGGAAGGTCACTTAGTCCTTTGTCTTTCACGTTACACTATGCAAGGCAGCAGTTGCCTTTCTGTAAGGATGGCCCTTAGCCTTTTTCGCACACAAGAACCAGCCTACAGGCAGGCAGGTACCTATTTCCCCCATAGTGGGTTGACCTAAGTATATAACTATGGACCTACTTTACTCAATAAAGGAGATAAAGGAAGAAAGAAGAAGTAGTCACAGCACCAGTTGGCACCCACATCTGTTTTTTAAAGACAAAAGAGAGGTGGAGGATGCTGTATCCATTGTGGAAGAGTCCTGAGACAACCTCCTCCATGATGCCGTGTGGGGTTTGCACTTCAACGCCTCTTACTAGGGATTCTGTTGTCCTGTACCCCAGATAGGCCATCACTGATTGCGTCGTGACTATCCCGAGGATCAGGTGCGCCTCTAAAATCACATTGGGATCAGAAACCTAGCATCCCAGACAAGCCATTAAAGCCAACCTGCCAAACCAAACCTAAATTGGTCATCTGCGAGCCAAAAAACCAGATTGATCACCTATCTAGCCCACCTGGGTTGCGAAAGTTGGATTAGGATGGAAAGGAGTAAAGTAGGTAGAGTAGTAGGGAGCACCAGGGGAGGAAGAAATCCCAATGCCGGAAAATCAGCACAAACATTAGAGGTGAAGCAACTACATTGTTCTAAGGTGTAATAAAAGTTTAATTCATCTTTGCCCAAAAAGTAGAAATGGAAGAATTAAATTTAAAAAAATATACCCGTTAATTCCAATGTGAAAAAAGTTATCATTTAACATACGAGTTTTAAATACCGAATTCTTGATTTGCGTGGCATTACCGTTGGAAGCTTTTATAATCGCGTTCGTTAACGTGCTTGATTCCGTGATATCGAGTGTCTACTCCACCAGCTTCATTCAAGTGTGCTCGCTTGCTTACTCGTAGTTTGCGGGTTTTACAAGACCGAAAGAAAGCTTCTTTAAATTTGTTTTGGATGATGAGCTGTTTTGTCCGTAGAATGTTCTCGAATAATGTTCCACCATTTGTAAGCACATCTGCAAAAACCAACACAACGCAAACAAACAAACAAAATTATTAAAAATCATTAATCTAAAAGTTGTGTTTTACAGTCCTACTACAGAAATCTGACACCATTACGAGTATGTTTACAGTAGTAAACGATCAAATCTGTCTAATAAACTTAGCAACTGGCCAGAACCAGGAAGGTGAGAATATTTCGTCTTCCCTGCCAGAAAACAGTAAGCGTCCAAAGCCATGAATTCAAGTGATCATTAGAGCAAATGTTTCAAAATCTGAAGATTTAGAATCTGTTGTTGGTTTTGCCTCAAATCTACTAAGCTTGGGGACCCCTTTTGATAATATAATTGGCTGCCTGTGGACCATATAACAAATTGCCAATGTTTTACAAACACACACGTGTCATGATTGGTTTTGTGTTCTGTGTAAAAAAGTGTTGATTTGAATAAACTTGCACATCTTTTGGCCATGTGTCAGTTTTGTGTAAAATTCCCCAAACGGATCGTCAACAGTTGTGAAAAAACTAATGTAAAACACAAAATACGCTACATATCAATTAAAGTTATGTGTGACCCGATTAACGCAAACCACAATCGTCAATACGTGGACTGAGATGCCACAATGCGGGTGTAACAACAACAGTATTAAAATAGTCATTTTGTAGTGTAAAGGGCCAATGCTTATATTCCCGGGACATTGCATCTGAGTGGATCAGATGGGTGTACAAACATCTTTAATTTATGTAATTTATATATCCTTCCTATACAATAATTGCAAAAAATGCAAAGGAAAAATAGTGACATTAGAATGGGGTTAGTGGCTTCTGCATTAGCATTTCACACGGCTGCTTGAAAAGGTGTCTATTTTTTAAATCTCAATGATAAGAAACCGCTCCATATATATATATATATCTATATATATATATAATATATATATATATATATATATATATATATAGATATATAATATGATCAAGTAAAAAGTAAAACCTTTAGTGTCCAGTTTTTAAAAAAAGGAGGAGAGGAGAGGGGCGGGCGTATTATTTTTTTTTATCACGAAATAATAGGTGAAAATATCATATTTACCATATATTTAGATACATGAGTCGCTGCGCATCCCAGCTTCAACGTATCTTTTACTAAATTAATGATTGAAATGTTAAAAACTTAAAGAAAATTAAAGCGGCATCAAAACCAGGAACGCTGGGAGGGGAAATCAATCACTGTATTGTATTATTGGGCCTAATATTTTCCATTTTTAACAAATTGATATACCGCTCAAAGTCCAAGTCACCAAAAAACTTATCAAATTGACAGGTTAACTAATATTGACAAAACAGTCACAACATCAAAATGACACAGTTAATTTTCAATGAAGAATAATTTTATCCTTTTAAAATATTTCATACAGGATTCCATAGTTTTTCGGTGGCATTTACATCTGAAAGCTGTTATAACGCTTTCCATCCAATCTTGGTCTTCTCCGTTCAATTGAGGTCCATTTTAATCTTCTTTCGATTGTATTGTTGCCTGCTTCAGATTCTTGATGCTTTTTGGATGAGTCTTTCTTATCAGTAGATCGTTCTTGAATATACTCATCATTTTCCATTCACATCTGCAGAAGAAAACAAATAAAAAGTTTTTTTGTTTATTTAAACAAATACAAACAAGAACTATTAAAAATCATAAGGTCCCTACTACAGCAGTAGTTGACACCAGATTATCTTAATAAAATAAATAAATCTTTCATAATTACTATTATATACAGGTCAAAAAATAAGTCCCAGCCCCAGGAAAATGTATTTTCTGTAAACGTTAACCCTAGTACACTCGCCCAGTTTTGGCCATTTTACAGTACATAATATTGTGTGAAGGTATTTGCAATCTCATTTTATAGAAGCGAAGCTGTTATCAACCCGCTGTTAGGGGTTTCCTTATCTGGCTTAGATAGCAAAGTGATGTCATTGTCTGCATAATACAGAAATGGGGTGGATATGATATTTTGTTCAAATTTATTGGCTATTTTTTATTACAAAAATGGGACCAAATTCGGATAAAAATTGCATTCGATATTTTGGTATCTGTGAGTTCATATTTTTAAATACAAATATCAACATGATAGTGCATCAGAAATTTCAGTTTCAGTTTATTCACCATTATCTTAATACAAACCCCCCCCAACACCAAATAGACATATAAATATGGTGGAGGTTTTTTAAACAAAGCAAGGCTAGAGATTTGAACCCCCTAACGATTTTTTTTAAAGACAATTTCAAACCTTAAAAGGGCAAACGAAGAGAAATTTCAAGCCATCTATATTTTCTGTGATAGTAGTGATTTCATAGAGATTAGACATCAATAAATTCCCTACCTTTTATGGGTTACAGAAATAACTTTCTTAAAACGAAAAAAAAAACAAAAGGTGATTTGTTTATGCTTATATTCATACAAAACATAGGCGGATTTCGTTATTTGCTCCTATACGAAATTAGGAAAATTTCACAATTTTTGTATAAAAACGTTCTCAGCTTAATCTTCCAGATGGGGATATTTCTGATATTAAAGCTTTACACCAGTGCAGTGCCAAAATCAGAATTTCACATTTTTTTCGGTTTTGACCCCTATTATTTGAAATTCTTCTCGTTGCAACTGTAATGAAGTTACAGTGCAAGACAAAAAGAAACCAAAAAGACCATTCAAAACAATACGTGAAGACAAACAAAACAAGGAACATGTGAGGACGACCAATTTGTTGGCAGAATTAAACTATCACGTACATCTATTGTAATGGAAACGTGTTTACATAATAATGATTACATCTATTAATAATTACACATTGTAGTGAGAAATTAAGTACCGCCTTTATTTTAACATAAAATTGATTAACAGAAGAGAATCCCTGATAGATTGGGGGATGCTATTCCATAGAAGGGGACCTGAGTTCGAATTGTATCCTAGGCCAGATCGGTCGAAAAAAGGGTTCGGAAACCAAATTCGAATATCTGGTTCCATATCTATGGAAAGCTCTCCCTACAAAGTTTAATAGTCAAAAAATAAGGCAACAAATTATTGAATTAAACATAAAATTATAGCTTATAAAAATTTGTGAATATCATGAATAGTTAGGGTATCAAGTGAAAAGTAAAAAGGAGGCGTCGTTGAACACATGAATCAGAGTACTACATAGAAGAATGCTTTTTTTTGTTTAACGAACTAGTATTTAAATGACAATTGTTTAACATCTGACCCATATTAATTACATAATTTTTTAATAATATAAGTTTAAACTATTATTACCATAAGAAAATATGTTAGGAAATTGGTAATATGTGCTAATCTAAAAAGAATACCAGACGATTTGGACACAATATTAGAAACATAAGTTATTGTGCAGTCCAGTAAGACATTCAACCAAAATAATTCTTAATATTTTAGTGTGAGAAACGTAGTAATTGGAATATTGTCAATAGTAATACATGGGTTAGTGTATGAGCGCTTGCTAGTAGTTCTAAAAATCATAAAATTAGATTTGTCGATATTGAGAGCTAATGATAATTTGTTTGCATAAATAAAATAAGGAAAAGAGTCTGAGGAATTAACGATGTCATCTAAAGCTTTCAAAAATAACAAAAATGAAAAGTAAAGGTCCCAAAATGAGCCTTGTGGGACCCACAGGAAATTTCCAGACTTGATGAATTATTAAATATTATTATAAGATACGAACTGAAAAAGGACCAGGATAAGTAACTCCTGACCACTCAAAAGGCTTTGATCCTCGAAAAACACCCATAATGAAAGACCTGGATAAGATTGGATATCATGGTTAATAGTGTCAAAAGCCTTTGAGAGATCCAGGAATAACCAACTACAATGCTATCTTAGATCAAGATCTTCAGCGATTTTTTCTAGGCACGTAAGAGTGCCATATAGGTAGATCGTTGGACGAAAACCAAATTGAGAATGATTGAGTAATATGCCGAATAATAAAATTATACAATCTTTTATGTACAATGCGTTCAAATATTTTTAGAAAAAACTGGTAAGGACAGAATTAGTCTATAAATTTTAACAGAATGGGCATTTCCACTTTTTGAAAAAAATAGGAGGTAACCTTAGCAATTTTAATTTATTGGAAACAATGACTCAGAATCAAAGAAAGATTAATAAATATGTGAGTGGGTTAAAGAGGGCAATAAAGTATCGAACTGATTTAAATAATATCGATTTGATTTCATCAAAAATCCGGGCGTGGCATATCTTAAGAGGAATTACAATAATCAATATTCATTGCTTCCAGTAGGAGACAGAAAACAACGAATGGTGAATGATTTATTTTTAAGAAAATCCTAAAATAATTCAAAAACAGTATTAATAAGAGGCTAAAAACTTCAAATTTCAAAATTTAAAGTAAGTTAAATTAGTTTGCAATGATATTAGGAAGCATTTATCATCGATTTTGTAAAATTTGATGGAAGATTGCTGTTTCTCTACGCCGAGGAACTCAGTGATAACATTTCCAAGTTGCTTAGTATTTATCACACTACAATCATTTATTTTGTGTATGATAATACATTTTTGGAAGTTCTAACGAGTGAACGAAGTTTGTTTCGATAAGGCAGTATATGTCATCTTAACAAATCTACAGCCCCGTTTGTTGCTCATCGTGCTCACGTGCCTAGCACGAAATTAAGGGTTTAATGGAAGAGGGTTAAGCTCCTTAACCGTCACAAAAATGTAAAATGTAGACAGTGATCTAACGTACACATTTAATGTGCAAAAACGGTTTTTTCACCAAATAGTTAACCGACTCTTTGGAAATGCCCACCTTTTTAAAAATTTGATGACAAAAAAAAAAATGACAAACTAGTAGACGACATTAAAGTTTATTAAGCAAAGTGGGATATGGTATATGGAAAACAGTTTCTTACCAGTGAAACTACTAGGATTTTGTACTATGTATGTATGTAATCAATTATGTATCTGCATTTGTGTATTTTGTAAATGTAATGGAAATTGACTGATTATTATCCCCTGAGTACACGACATAATTGACCTTTGAATGTGGATCAAAGAGAAAAAAAATGTTACAAGGTGACCTCGATATATAACTCGGCCCAATGTCGCCAATTATAGACGCACTAAGTTTATAACTGTTCATTGCACAAATACAAAATGTAATGGTTGGACATGTCTTAAGACTCATAGCAAACTTGCTGCTTCACAAGGTGTTCTACCTAAAAAAACAAAATCAGAACTAGAGATGTCCATCTTAGCCTTTTCTTGCCTCTGCGTGGCCTTATCCCGCAGGCCAAGATTTTTACCGTTTGTTAGGTTTCTTAGATTATTTTAAGCTCAGAGATGGAATAATATCCCCAGAGTGCTGTTGCCACATACAATTGGGAAAATATTTAAATAGTTCTCGTGCCCAATTTGTTCACTAGAAACTAGGTATTGTAAAATGGCCAAAATATTCCTCTATAATTTGCCGTTTACCCCATCCCAACGTGGGCCCATAGATCCGGAGATCTCAATTAAGGCGGATACGGGTATAAATTATAATTTAGGGGGCCCCGTTTCACCTGGATATTTGTAATCTTGGTAAAGTAGCAAAAGAATTTGAAAAGGATACATTATGGGCAATAAGTGTGAACATTGTACGTTTGAATTGTTGTTACAGTAGTATGATGTAAAAAAAACTGCATTATATTCAGATGAAGTTAAATCGTTACAACATGCAGCATTGCTTCAAGATGGCTGGTCCTCAGGCTGGTAACCATCAACAGCAGATGCAACACCTGAGAGCTGTGATATTTGAATAACTTTCATTGTCAGACCAGAGAAAACCATGTAGAAGAAACCATTCAACCATGACATAATACTCGAGACATGGAGTAGGAGACATGGAGTGATATTAAATAGAAAAAGAGTGGCAACAATGAAAGGCAGAGGAAACGACAAGAACTCGGGGGCAAATCTCAACAAAATAAGACGGCGCTCAAGGAAGGAAATCCCAAGCACAAGGAAGGAAACATGAAATTGGCTCCATGCTCTTTTAGTCCGGCGGTTAGGGCCTTACACCAATCCGATTTCGCACATTCCAACACCTCACTGGCAGCCTTAGCTGGGGTGCTCCTGCTTGAATTTCGCCCAAATGTGCAGATAAGTGTAGCTTTTGAAAACAATTTTAATTTTTTTTTTTACGTCATCAAGCGTGGTACAGACGTACACAAGATTTGGGTAGGGTTTTTTTTGGGGGGGGGTTTTTTTTTTTGGATGCCCCCCCAGGTAAATGGCTGGATCAATTCTGACCTCATTTGGCTGGTCGGATGTCATTGACCTTGCAAAAAAAGAGTCTGCACAACATATTTGGATGGTTCCCAGGCAACATGACCTGCTAATTCAGACCTTGATGATGAAAATCTGTCATCTTGAGCATTTGAGATGGAGGACGGGGCGTTAAATAACCAGGGGAAATTTTTGTTTTCACACGGGGTTAAAAAGGTGGTTTGTATAACATGTTATATGGTTCTAGATTAAAAGGTTATAATTCTTTTATTTACAACTTTTTGTTTTTGCACGAGTAGGTCAGGAGAAAAACGTCAGTCATAGCATGGGGGGTAAACATATTGATCGGATTGGATTTTTCAAAATGTTGTATGGGAAGGTTACAACAGGAAACATACATTAAATTTATGTTAATCAGCTCAAAGATATCTAACAAGGTCAGAGTGCTGATCTCCCATAGACGCTGAGGGCCTCCTTAACACTATTTTCCCCTCTTAATTATATCCCCATGTCAAACAAATTCACATTTTACATTACGATCTATAAGCATGAAGAATTGAACCCATTTTGGGAGAAATCTGGGAATGAATTATAATTTTTTACCCCAGCGTGACCTTGAACCTGTGAAGCCTTCTGTGTTTACACAGTTAATTGTTCAGAATAGCAAACTAACTTTTTTTTTAATTCCTAGAAAACCAGATGAAACTGTCTAACACCTGTTAATCCCGTATGAAAAGTTACAAATTTGACCCCCGGTTAATTTACCCACTCCATATCTCAAAAAGCTTCAAGGATGCAAAAAATTGCATCATCAAGATTTGGACTCAGTTCAGTCGGTTATGTTGCCTAGAAACCATTCAAAAATTTCGTGCAGACACTTTGCAAGGTTCATATATCAAGGTATAATGGTTCTACCGCTGGACTATTTAACGGTCACAGGATGTGATCGGAGCTGGCAGATAACCATCTTCAAGAATACAGACATGGAACTTTTTATATTATGAATTTTTTCAAACGGTTTCTAGACCAGGTTGGTTTTATTTGCTGAATCTAAATCCGATTGAGTGCCAGCGAAAAAACCCTTGAGCTTTTTGAGGAAGGAAACGCAAAAAAAATCAAAATTGGCCACAAAATACTAAAACCTCATGTGTGGTACTCAAACGTTGTATTGTTTTTGAAGGTCCAGTCAAAACACCCCTTGAGGAATAATTATGATCTGATTCATCAACAACAGGCTGATTGTAAACTGATCTGAAATTGACTTACAGGATATACGCAAACCAATGCATTAATATATATGCATTTATTCCAATATAATCATGTTTAGAGGAAGGAAGCCATCTGGATGCTGAATGAAAGATTTATAATTCGCATTTTGAAAATATTCTTATGGTTTTAATAATTTCTTGACTGTCAAAAACACCAGGATAGATAACAAAATGGATCAATTAGGTTTCTCGTCTGGTTCTATCGAATTCAGTATCAGAACTGTTGGTCTAGAAAACTTTTTTGTGAAAAAGATAAAAACATTATTATTAATAAAATCAAGGGTTGATATTGTTATCATGAATTCTGAAGCGGACTAAATCCAACAAAAGAATGCACTCTAGTAAATGATCTTCCAAGAAGGGGGGCCTATGGCAAATGGTTTGTCAACCGTCCAAATAGGTTTCAAAGGTTATTTTATAGCTAGATTGGAATATATCCCCAGAGTGCTGTTCATACCTTGGGAAAATATTAAAATATTTCTCGTTGCCAATTTTTTTACACTAGGACTATGTATTGTATAAGGCCCCTAAAATATTCCTCCTATAATTTGCCGGTTTTACCCCATCCCACTTGGGCCCCTAGATCCAGAGACTCAATTAAGCGAAAGGGTATAAATTTTAAGTTGGCCACTTTTCATCTGATTGTTTAATTTGGTAAGGGTTAAAAAAAGCCGAAAATGAATTTTGAAAGGCATTACATTTGGGGCATAGTGTGAACAGATTAACGTTTGAATGTGTTAGTATTGATTGTAAAAAACTGCATTAATCTCAGATTAAAGTTAATCGTTACACATTGAGCATTGCTTCCAGATGCTGGTCCTCAGGCTGGTAACCATCAACAGCCATTTCCACCACTGAAAAGCATGTGATTATTTTGGAAAACATTTGCAATTCAGACTCAGAAACCATGTAAACCATTCAAACCATGACAAATACTAGAGACATGGAGTGATCTTAAATAGCAAACGAGTCAACAATGAAAGTCAGAAGAACGACAAGACTCGGCAACTCAACAACATAAAACGGCGCTCAAAGCAATTCCAGCACAAGAAGGGAAACAATACACCTGGCTCCATCATCTTTTAGTCCCCTGCGGTAGGCCATACACCAATCCGATTTCGCACATTCCAACCTCACTGGCAGCCATAACTGGGGTGCATCCTGCTTGAACCCCAAATGTGCGATTAAGTGTACTTTGAATTATACTAATCAAGCGTGGTACAGACCTACAAAATTTGGGTAGGTTTTGGTTGGATGCACCAGTAATTTCGGATCACTTCTGACCATCATTTGGCCGGTCGATTTGTCCTATAGTGACCTGCAAAAGAGTCTGCACAACATGGTTTTGGGGGTTCCCAGTCACATTGACCTGCTAATATTTCAGAACCTTAGATTATGAAAATGCGTCATCCTGAGCATTTTGAGATAGGGAGGGGTAATAAACAGGGGAAATTTTTTGTTTCACACGGGGTTAAAAGGTGTATATACCTGTTCATATGGTTCTAAGGATTAAAAAAAGGTATAATTCTTTTATTTCCAACTTTTTGTTTTTGCACGATAGTCCGAAACTGTTCAAGGTCATCATGCATGGGGGAACATATTGATCCCGATTGGATTCAAATTGTTCGTACTGGATGTTACAACCGGAACATACTTTACTTTATTTTAATCATCTACAAGATTCTCGAACAGAGGCAGAGTGGCTGATCTCCCATAACGCTGCGGGCCTTAACACTATTTCCCCTTAATTATTCCCCAATGTCAAACAACATCACATTTTACATTACTACTATAAGCATAAGAATTTGAACCCATTTTGGAAAATCTGTGAATTATAATTTTTTAAGCCCCAGCGTGACCTTGAACCATTTTAAGCCTACTGTGTTAAAGTCATTGTTCTAGATATACCAAACTATACTTTTTTTTTTAATCCTTAGAACCAGATGAACATGTCTATACACCTTTTAATCCCGTATGAAAAGTTTACAATTTGACCCCGGTTTATTTTTCCCCCTTCCCTATCTCAAAACGCTCAATGATGGCAAAATTGCATCATAGATTTGGAATCAGTAGGTCAATATTTTGCCTAGACCCTCAAAACATGTCGTGCGACACGTTTGCAGGTCATATGCAAGGTCTAATGGTTCTACGCGGAACTTTTATAACCGTGTCACAGGATATCTGAGCTGGCAGATAACACATCTAGTCAAGAATACAGACCATGTGACCTTTTTTATTATAATTTTTTCAACGGTTTTTCCTAGACCGGTTTTTTCCAGCTGAATCTAAATCCGATGAGTGCCAGACGAAAACCCTTGAGCACTTTTTGAGGAACGCAAAAAAATCAAAGGCCACCGCAAAATACTAAAACCTCATGTGTTTTACTCAAAAGTTGTATTGTTTTTTTGCATGTCCAGTCAAAACACCCATTGAATAATTATAATCTGATTCATCAACCACCTTGATTATAAACTGATCTGATTGACTTACAGGGATTTCTCAACAAAGCAGTACTATCTTGTATTATATCACTTATAATCATTTTTAGAGGATAATAGAAGCCAGTGCTGGATTCTATCATGAAAGAATTTATAATCGCATTTTTTTGAAAACTATTTCTTATGGTTTTAATTAATTTCTTGACTGTCAAAACACCAGGATAGAATCCAAAAATGCTCAAGGTTTCTCGTCTGGTTCTATCGGATTCAGAATCAAACCGGTCTATGAAACTGTTTGAAAAACATTAATATCTAATAATAAATCAGGTTGATATCTGTTTCAATGAATTCTGCAGCCTGGACAATCCAACAAAGGAATGCACTCCTAGTAAATGATCTTCCAAGAAGTGTGGCCTACTGCCCATGGGTTTGTCACCGTCCCACTAGGTTTCAACAGCTTTCACCGTGCTTATTATCCAGAACAACTTTCCAACACATGAGTGGGAGTGCCCCAACGTGAATTTGACCTGCTTTCGTATTTCCTTTAAAATTGTGCAATTGAACTCGGGGGAAAAAGTTTATGTAGCTCATAACTGTCCTACCCATAGAACGTTTCACAATTACTTTCTGAATGTTTCATTTTGTGGTACACTCTGTACACCGGTGTGATCTAAGTTTTCCCAGTCATATTACTTTCAATTCAGAATCATGTTAGTAGTGTAACCGGAGGACCAATTTCGGCATTTGAGATATATTTTACAGGTTGACACAATTGTGGGCGTTATTTAAATGCCTAATACAAATAGATTTCATGTAAGAAATTGGGACTTACCCAATTATGAGGGTACCAAGAAATATTATTTATCTATGACATAAATATAGCTTAAATAAAACAAACTTCATGTATAGCATAGTTCTCTCAGACATTCCGGGTCTTTTAATATTTCCATTGTAATCTCGCATTTCATTCAAATGTTTTTAGTTTTTATATGAACAGGTAACGTTTAATATCGTGTATTGGATTTTTATTTTCTGTTAATATGGTAGAGAATTGACTGCACAGTTACGTTGGCACAACGTAGCTACTATCGTGGGAAAAAATAAACGATTGTTTTCTGTGATTAAACTATACAGGTGAATTTTTATATGATCAAATGACAACCTGTGAAAACCAACCTTTCCGTACAACTTCACACTCACGTATCTTCGAGTTTGTTGCACAGTGTTTGTTTGCTTCAGCGTTACTGCTTCCATTCGGACACGTAGATTGAGTATCTTCGTTGTTAATACTGCTTTGGGAACCAATATTAATTTCTGGATCGTTTGAATTGATCATGTCGCTGCTGCTTTGGGAACCAATATTAATTTCTGGATCGTTTGAATTGATCATGTCGCTGCTACCAAAAGTTCCTTTCCAGATCAGTCCCGAAAGTTTTTTAGCGCGTGTTGCAGATTTCTTTTTCATATTTGTTAAGGACATGTTGTGGCCGTATTCATGTAATTTTAGTTGATAGAAATGCAAATATCAAGGGTTATCGTCAACCGCGTTCAACAAGATATGAATCATTGAAATAATAACAGTAACATCAAACTCATAAAAAGCTTTTCATATACAAACATGCTATGTGTTCATTGACAGCGTAATAGACGTGGCTTCATATTTCCAAATATGTTGTAAAATGACGAAATTTATAGTAACCACTTGAGAAAGGAATAGCACCAATCATGATTACAGTGTCAGCTACCGTATGGATACACACTAACAATACGTGTGACGTAATGCAAATAACCTGTGATTATCGCGTAGTTACGGAGAATCCAAATGTAATGTTTTGTAGCGGGCGCCCCATTGTGTTTAGTGTGTGGGGCCACCACCTCCTATATGGATTTTGTAATTTATAGCGAGGGTAAGTTGCGGAGGGCAGAACTCTGTGTAACAGTGGCGTAACCAATGGGGGAGCAAGGTGCCTCCCGGACAAAAAAAAATCTGGAAGGGAAGCAAACAAATGGGAAGGGGAAAACGTGAAATGGGAAAGAAGTAGAGAGAAAAGGGTAAGAAGAAAACGGTGAAAGGAGAAGCGATAAACCAACTGTTATTCTATACATTAACGTTTACTACATCAAAACGAAAAATCCGACTCACCTCAAACTTTGGAATTAAGCATTCTGGGTTACTATCTTTAGATCTGAGTGACTTTAACTAATACACACAAAAAATGTATTTCGAAATATCAAAAAAAAAAAAAAAAAAAACAGAACTCGTTAATGCATCTCAATTACATGTTACCATGCATTATATGCATTAACATGCATAAATTTTATTTATTGCAGTCTTATCTAATAGGGACAGAAAAAGTTGTTAAATTCTGGGGGGAAATGCGCAGAGCTCCCGCGCTACCCACTGGGACTGTTGTGATAAGCATGATGAGTTAAGAGTATATACGTACTAATTAGTCGAGTAGATTTCATGGGGTTCTCATTCACACCCTTAAAAGTAAATTCTAACATGATTATTAGGATTGCTACATCTTCTTAAAGAACTAAAATCAAATATTGTCCCAAGGGGTCCGTTTGGCGGCCATCTTGGATCTAAAGAGATCAGTCATATAAAATGGTTCGATTTGGTTGAAATGTATCTCAAATGATTCGTCTCATCATAAGGAATACAAATATATGTACTTTGGCATATTAGGGGTGTTTAGTTACCTAGATATGGGTGAAAACTTTAATTGGTCATTGCACAGGGTGCCAAATTTTTGAAAATGCTTTGATCATCTTGACAAATTTGCTGTCAAATTGTTGCTGAGCATGAGCAATCTGGAAATGTACAGTTTCCATAATTTAGGATCTTCCGCTTTGGTTTATTCTTTAGGAAAGAGACAAGTAGTCCCTAATTTCCATACAAAACAATGCAAATTTGAGAAGAGGTAACTTTACACCTAATTTTACCACCCAACTAAACATCCTAGATATTGCAAAATACACTTCTCATCTAAGGCGTCAAACCTGCATTTTAAACGAATGGAACATCATGTATGGGCAATTATTATGGAGGCGGCCTCATTGAATGGGTGTGCAGGTGCGTACTAATGCAATTTTATTGCTGAGAATAATTTACCAGAGTGTCTAGCAGAAAAATCCACATGTTGTTATCTTGGCACTATTGAGTAAATTTAGTTATTGAGGTCACAGGTCACATAAAAGGAATGAACTTCTTAAGGGTATAAATGACGTTAGGGAGTATCACAGATTATTCCTTAAGTTAAAAAAGTAAAAAATCGCGACGTGGCTGTGTAATGACCGGGGTAATGACTAATAACGATGTAGTTCAAAATAGGCCAAAAGTTGAAAAATATGTTGTAAAGGGTTCATTATTATAATGACCCTGCGTAATTGAAAACGGTGTCATAATCTGTCTTGGCACAAGGATTCAGAAAAGGTATACTTTGCTTTTTCTAAGATGTCACCTTGAGTTATTAATATGGCTGAAACTTAAACGACCCCATTATTTATGTGGCTTTGAACAGTATTCTATGTTAGCCTACTAAATATGGACTCTGTGGATATATTAAACTATGTACCCTTTTTGTTATCTTTTTTCTTCAAAACTAATATAATGAGGCTATCCTTATTTACATTGAAGCGTTTTAAAAATTGACCCTTGTACAAAAGATTTGCTTTATACCTTGTTAATAGACATCAATAGAAACGCCAACGACGCATATAAGTGTTAAAGGTCAATTTTTAAGGGTTCGAACTTTGGTGAATAGCATGAGCAATCGTGGGGCCGGGGACGAGGAACGATATTTTCGCGCGGTTTTCACTAGCAATTTCAAAACCAAATTTTAAAATTATTAAACAGGGCAGAATGATGTATTAATATGTTTTTTAATATTCAATTTTATTTAGAAGAACAAGTGAAAGTAAGTCATATCCATTTGTAATGCTTGAAGTAATTTCTATTTCTGACGAGCGGTCACTTTTCAAAAACCTAGCTTAGAACTTTGTTGTACTTCGTATCTGTGATTTATGTGTCCAAAATAGTACGTATTTTCAAGCAGCGGTGTTCAACTTCGTTTTTTTGCTTACGATGTGTTCATTACTGGTATTCATTTGTACTTTAAAATCAAAATGTAATTATCTTTTTTACTAACCAATTACTGTACTGCAACGAGAAAATTTGGTGTGTCCTGTTTTTAAGATATTCACGAGTTAGAACTGAGTAAAGACTTGTAATCCTTTGATCTACTTTATAGAAGATTTCATGCTAGCTAATTTCAATATGTCTTCCATGATGAGAAATGAACCGAAAATTTCATTTCAATAAATGTTGTTGTTTTCGCGAGGACTCGCACTCTAAATCTGAGCACTTGGATTAAATTTGTGACGTCAGATCGCGTAATCCCTGTAAAAAATACCGGAAGTAAATGCCACTGGTGTTGCTTCTATTCTCCATGTATGGATACATGCCTCATTTGCATTTTACCCACACGGAGGCTGAAAACTCTGGAGTGTTATCAAGGTTTTTAACCGGTGGCGCATTTGAGTTTAACTTATAGTCCGGAGTATTTAAATCGAGGGTCAAAAACCTGGTGGTGGAGCTCCAAACAACTCGATAACACTCCGTTTGAATCAAGGAGTGTCGTGCTGTGTGGACATCTTTTGGGGAATAGTGGTAGCGGGGATGACACATCGCAAGGTCATCTTTTGTTGACAAATGCCTGGGTTTGATTATCACGCGAGAAAGTCGGGCGCGGCTTCCGTTATGTTGACTTACGGCCTACACTCCGATATGAGAAGCGAAGGAGACTGTTCATGGAGGTTCGTGTAATTGCTTTCATGACATTCCCCAACTTCAAAGTTCATTGAAGCATTGCCTAGGTTGCAAAGTGGCACCCATTTAGCGGAGCGGCGAGGTTTGAAAGTACTCTAGTTTTCGAGTTACACCGCTCTCGGCAACAACAAAACACGACCACCTCTATTTGAAGGATAATAATATGAAATTTAAAGAAAATTATGGTTTGGTTTAAATATTTGGGTGGCGGGATGATTTCTTAACCGAAAAATCGCCATTTGTACTGCAAATTAAATTCTGACTCAGAGATTTCCGAAATATTTTTTTGTGTAATATAGTCACTAGAACTAAAGATAGTAACCTCAAAATGCACAATTTCGAAATTTGGAGATGAATCGGCTTTTTCGTTTTGATGCAGTCAACATTTATGTGTAGTAATTACGTCCCCATATGAATTTTAATAACAAAGTTGTGATTTTCCTGTATGAAGGATTCGATTTAAGCTTAGCAATTTCACACATGTGATTATATATGGACAAGCATTATGTACATTCAAAAACACGATTTTTTTGGAAATTGAATGGCGCCCTCCTCAGGAAAAATATTACAATCTTTTTTGTTATTGATATAGGTTTTTATACAATTGCTTAAAGGGTTCAGTAATACTCGTTGTGGTGAAATGTGGTAAAGGCTCAGATGATTATTGGGCTAAAATTCTCAGACCAGATTAATATATTGTTAACAGAAATCTATAGTATAAATGTCATAGATGATAGTATTAAAATTTGTTTTGCTAAGAAATTGATTTTTTTAATTTTTAGCTCAAAAACGTGATTTTTTGACCCAAAACAAAAAACACCCCTGCCAACCACCAAAATTTTTGACCATCATTTTTTTTTTTAATTATTTATTACTATCTTTCGAATAAGTGGTTGCGTTTTGTTGTACAGAGGGAGGGGTTGTCTCGACAATTTTTGGCAGTCCCAACGCTCCACTCGGGATTATTCCACTGGGACACCCTGTTCCTAATGTTTAGTAATAAATTGCACTGTATAGGGCTAACCCATTTTCCGTTGCCTCTCCTGGTTCTATCCGACTATACATTATAACCTCCGTCCCAAGATAAAGGGTGAAACTGTGAGTAACGGCAAGCACCCAAGAGAATAGTAGATAGATAATTAGTTTCTGATTAAACCCTTATAAAACAGATTATAGAATCCGGTCAGTGTTTCAATCACATCCGAGACACCTTCAATGCTGAAAAAAAAAAAAAAAAATGAACTATTTTAGTCGAGTTTTCCCGGCATGGGATCTGTTACTTGCAACCCTAGTTTTTCACCATTGACGGAACTGGGCTTGACCTAAAAATCCCTACTTTTATACAGAATAGTTTTTAAAAGGGGTTGTGACAATTAGCGACCCTGGGTCGGGGGGGGGGGGGGTGCGGGTGTGGCGCGAACGCCCACCTTCAAACCCCCCCCCAAAATGTCAAATGTCCTCTTTAACATCTGGAGGTCCGCTTGCCATGTTTTAGGTCCGCTTTGTGATGTTTAAATTTTTGCGTCGGTACTGTATAATGGGTTGTGGTTATACGAATAGTATTGGTCAATGAGCAGTGGTGCCACTAGCATTAACTATTATTATTTACTGTTTTGTTAACGCCGTTTATGTATGATTGCCCTCTACCCTCAACCATCACCCCCCTTCAGATTTTGTATGCGACGGTTAAAAAAATTTTGCCAACATGCGAAGGCGCAGCGAGCAGAAAAAATTGTTTTTCGACAAAAAAAAAAGGTCCCTTCTGGCAAATCCGCACCCGCCCCCCCAATAAATTCCTGGGCTACGGGCCGGGACCCCGGGTCCGCTAATTGTCACAACTCGTATATAAGCATGAATTCGCGCCAATTTTCTTAACCTAATCCAAATTTGTCAAGTTAACATTTATACGTGTTAATGCATTTGTATTCCGTATACTGGCTAATTTCTAATTTCACCTTGTCACCTTTGCAAAGGTGCATCTGTACTTGTAAACAGAACAATGATGACTGCATTTAATCTGCATGTGTGGAAGTTAACCCTGATCAATAGGCCTACTACAATAACACAGTGACCTCTGACTCAAAATTGGTTTCAGAACAATAGTTAAATTATATGGACTAATCACAAAAAGAGACAGAGTTAAAAGATGAAAATGTGAACTATCAAAGCCGAGATACAGCAAATTACATCTAGCGTTGGCAATATACCACCATATCTTGGCGCATAGATTAAGATATGTATCGTCGGCTAAATGCAAGATCAACGTTAGTGGCACTTTTTGCTAGTATTTTACAGGAAGAACTTTTGTGTTTCCATTGGTTTAATATTTTCTGTTGTGTCCATAATTATTGGCAGTAATAAAATAGTAAATGGATTTTGTATGATATAAATGAAATTGGTTTGTCTCATGGTATAGGATCCAAATATGAGGTTAAATGTTTAGGTTAGGTAGGACCTAACCTAAAAGACGCGTTTCATAATAGGAATATTTCAATATAACTCATCACATGTCAAGACTAACTCAAAACATTAAGTGACAGGAGGAGATTTTTTTAGGATACAAATTTCTCATCAAATTTCACTGGATCGTTGTAGACCCCTATACCGAGAAGTTTCGAAGGTTTTTGGACAAACGAAGTGCAAAGAAAACCGCAAACCTTGTTTTGAACTTGGCAGCTATCGTCATCATCCCCATAAGAAACCATGCTTTTTAAAGCGGCACTGGGCACATTTCACAAATATGAAATTTCTTCAATTTGCTCTCAAATGATAGTTTAGGCCTGGAAGAACAGCGATATATTTTACACATAAACATAACATTCCCCAAAACAGATAGGGTTTTGGAGTGAGGCCAATCTATAAAGATGAAAACTTCATATCCTTACATCTGGCCATCCTCCTTAATAATATAAAATATTTTGCAAAATGCTCATGACGCTCATGACTAGTAAGATAAATAACGAGAGATGGCCTGCGATATAAATCGCTTAATATCTATGCAGTCATTTTAGATTACTTTGTCCAATATATCATGTTATTTGGGATCATCGTCAGACTGAACCCCCCAGGTTTCTTCTGAAAAAAAGCGTCGATTGTCGAAATTGAGTCGATGACTGAGAAAAACATAAAAAAAAAATTTGCCCCGACAACATTTATACGTGCTCTCTTCCAAAGGCTCCTTGTGTTTTCAGTGGGATATAGAAAACTGTTCTGATTAAGTACCACCGCCCATCATTGTGTACTTGCTCATAGTATTTACGTCACAATTTCGATTCTCGTCGATATTACAATACCAAAAAATATCAGAGGTAATTGAGTGAAGTTGTGTATGCTATAAACTTTGATAAGACCAAATCTATGATCGTAACATAAAGTCTGACAATCAACATTTTGCAAAATAAGGACTGACTGTGGAAAAATAATAGAAATGTTATATAAAGCCTTTAAGGTGCAACAGAGATTTCACATAACAGTTCCCCTAACATGGTGAACATTTCGATTTTAATCAAAAATATCCTTATTAAGTCTTGATAACTAATATCCACCTTGTTTTCACACTCGGGACCCAGGTTTGCGTAAAAGGTGCCTGGTCGTGGCCTGGCAAAGGGTAGGACGGTGGGATCTATGCCTGATCATGCAAATAATAATCACGTGCGCAAGCGTAATAGTACTGCACTAGACCCATATGACCTTGCAACAAGAGTCTACACAGATTCACCCTTGACATTTTGAGATCGGGAAGGGGTAAATTAACAGCGGTTATACTCGCTTCGCGTTGATACTTTCGTCCCCCTGGATTTTTGGACCTATCCAATAGTCGGGGAGGGAAATGGAAAGAATTCAAATTCCCGTGCCACACCGGATTATCTTGTAGGCACTCCGTCATTCAATAACTCACTCACCTGGCCACTAAATACAATTTCATTCATGGTATGGAACGCACTATAGTGTATTTCAGCTACATTGCTCACAATAACATTATTAAAGGTCCCAGAAATGCAAAATAAATTGGGTGTGGTTTGTGTTAAGTCTACATGGAGGGACGAGAAGCATTCAATATTGGTTTGGTGATGACATCATTAGTGACACTATTGAAAAAAAAAAAAGTTTTTTTTTTTTATTTCAGAGAGTAATAGAAAATTTCCAGGACTGGTGTGAATCTATATCATGACACTGACTGAAAATCAATAGTTTCACTAATGATGTCATACTGTAGTGTATTTCTTTTTTCTTGCCCTGTTTATTGGAATGGAAATGTCCCATAAGAATTTGTTGTAGTAGGTGTTAATCATCTCATTTCCTGTGACCCTTTAACAGAAGTCCCGGCGCCTCATTGAATTTTCCACTCCGCAAGAATGGTACGAGGTCACAATCAGATGAATCGAGTATAAAATATTGTAAATATATTCATCTGGTCCTAAGATTAAAAAAGTATGTTGCTATAATCAATCACATCAATCTCACCGGGGTGAATATTTAATGAATCCGAATCTTGTTTCAAATAGTTTCAAGTGAAATAACATTTAACTTAAACGTTTATCAGCTCTAAGGTACTTAGCAGAAGCTGAGCGCTAATCCCTCATAGACCCTGTGGGATCAGCATAAAGAGGAGGACTAAAAATCGTGTATTTTTTACAATGAATTTTGTTGTCCATCTTGATATCATTTAGTAATAAACAAGTGTCATAACACCATTGGAGAACCGAAATAATTCCCACCATACAGTTAAAGTAATACATTACTGCATGTACTTACCTAAATATCAGCCATTTTGAATTTGTTTAGCCGCCATTGGTTGAGAAACAAAACGATATCCCTATAATGCCTTTCTGTAGTAGCTCAAAGTAAGTTAACAATGCATCAGTTATATTACGATAATATCCTTAAGAATAGACTTAAGGCAATCCATCACTGTATTGAGCGTTTTTGTGTTGCCATTTGAAATTCTTTCGATCATTTGAAATTCACTTTGTCAAATGCAAAGAGCAATGTGTTTTGTAAATTAAAATGGGAATTAAGAGTTTTTTGTGTGAATTTCTCAACGGCACAAAATGCGGTTTAACCATTTTTAGAAGGATTTGTATTTTGGCCGCCATATTGTTTTAAGGTCAAATCAGGTGGCCCAAAAGCTTATTTTGAAGAATATAGTATATACACATAAAATACTAGTGAATATGTGATAGAAAAGTAGATTAGTTATGACCTGGGATGTACCTGTCTATATTTAGCTGCTGCCTAATCGCAAGAATAAGAGTGTATTCCACTCGCTACTGCAATAGACCTAACGGCATGTTTTGTAAACATGGTTAGGGCCTGGTATCTGTATGTAATATGTCGGCCTGACTGTTTACACACTGGTCATTGTATCTGTTAGATTTTTTTAATATATGGGCCATAA
This sequence comes from Ophioderma brevispina, assembly GCA_023653785.1. Classification (NCBI taxonomy): domain Eukaryota; kingdom Metazoa; phylum Echinodermata; class Ophiuroidea; order Amphilepidida; family Ophiodermatidae; genus Ophioderma; species Ophioderma brevispina. The sequence goes on from JAMKCH010043141.1 coordinate 71,403, forward strand.
CGATTCGCAGAATGATTCGCAGGCAACAAAAGAAGTGACATAGGTGTTAACTGGGCATTCTAGAGCAATTAGGAACGACCAGCACGTAATTTCGTTGCAGAAAATCGCAAACCTCGGGTGGCCCGTCACTTGTATTCAAAGGTTGGATATGCTGCGTGAACACGGACTTACAAATGCACTCTAACAAGTATTTCCACCGACTAGAATACCTTCCTAAACAGTAGTTTTTTGTCTGTTTTTCTACCCTAGTGTCAGTTTTTGCTACCCTACAACAAGTAAAGCAATGGCATTGTGTCTTTAATATACCCTTTATTATCGTGCTTTTCTTTACTTTCGTTTTACATTTCTCTATGATTTTTGGCTTTTCTGCTCAATGCGAGTGTTACATACCCTAAACACCAGCGGCAGATTTAAGGAAAAGGGCCCGGTCAGCAGCTGAAGGTGGGGGCCCCTTTAGTGGTCGCGAAGCGACGCAATGTCGCCCTTTAGTGCTACTAGGGGTGTCTGAGGACCCTGAGAGAATATTTTAGGGGGTCGGCAGCAGCTGCTGAACACTGCCTGACTCTTAATCCGCCACTGCTACCTCCATCACATTCATGGTTACGAAACCATACTTTTTTTTCCATATTTTGCCTGTTTTTGACACCCTCATCATGTATCACGCGTAATCGCCTTCTTTTTTTTTTTTTTTTTTTTTTTTTTTTTTTTTTTTGGGAAAAAAAACGTACCCTTTACGCGTTTTCTTGTTCACGCATCTTTTCCACCTTTGAATACAATTCCCCCCCCCCAGAGTCTGTGGGCTGTAAGATTTGGATTCCCCAGACGATATTCTTGGCCAAGTGAAAAAAATGCATATACCCATGATACTTTAATGGCTCGGTTCCAAATCACTTAATACAGCATGCGCAAAAAATCATTGCACTCAAACACCCAAACAACCTACTGAGGTTGTAGCCAACTTGGCCTACAACAAAACACCCACTACACACACATGTCCCAATGTTTTTTGGCGCAACAAAGCCCCATGTCAGTGCCTATATGTCCACTTCACAACAAGGGCTGTTTTCCGTCTATAACATCCTTCATGTAACTTTACACCAACCAATAGTTTGGACTTGTACATTCTCCTTTCATGGTTTACCTCCATGCTTTTCCACTACTACCGATTTACGAATCACCGAATTCAAGTTCCTGATTATTAACTGGAACGGTCTTACTTTTATGTCACGCTGTTGCAGCAAAGGAGAAGGAAGTCAACTTGTAGAAAAACTGGTTTATCGTAAAGCAGGGTTTGGTCATTCAATGGTAAGCTGAAGGAATCGATCGAACCTAGTATTGTAATGCATTTTACAGTACATTACATCTATAGTTCATTGCTTCAAATAGGCATAATGCCGCCAAAAACCGGGTTTTGAACAAAACTTTAGGTTTGTAATTGAAAACCCTATGCCATCCTGAAGTTCAATACAAATTTTTCTACCTGCACTCTTCGTATCATCTGTAAGAACTCCATGTAAATAGGTGGCATTCCATTTACAAGTATTGTTTTTGTTCTTGTAACAGGGCACAGCCGTATCACCATTTTAACGGCATTTCTTTTTTTAATTTGATGAACTGATAAAATTAGATTTTTTAAAATGCCTCAGAGAGTACAAATTTTTAATTTGTTATATAACTAATAATTCTACGGTAAATAGGTTATCAACTGATTTAACTCACCATTTTCTTTGATTTGAGGCTTGGGAAATCCTTTTCAAATCAAAATATTTGTATTTTGTTTGGGGCTACTTCCTGGTCGTAGGGATTGTTTGTAGCTCGTTGAGGGGATATAGGGACACCAAAAATTAAGGAACCTAAATGACATAATCAGTCAGTATTTGGGATAAAACTGTTTGCCTTTGTTCAAACATAACGCTTCGAAGTATCATTATTGTTTTTGTTATCCAAATTTGCAATTTTCTATGAACTTTGTCATGTGAGAATGTGCGTTTGAACACCCCTGTCCACCGCCACTACACGAACCACCTTTTTAGGTCCAGAAACAAATCACTGCTATTTTACCTTTGTGACGGCACTGTAAGCTATGTAACAACTGGAACGGTAAATTTTTTCCTCATAAAATTGTTTAAAAATGATTTTTGTTTACAAAAGGGTTGGGTAATGAAACCTAAAACTCCACTAAGGTTTCCCCGTTAATTTCGCACTTGTGTACTTCAATTGAAGTGTCTGAACATTGAATAATTTATTATTCTGTAACTGATGTTCATGGTTGTGGTCATTGGTTTTTCAGCTTTTGTGCGTTATTGATAGTCGTCAAATTCGGTTTGACAAATTCGTCCGCGTGGCGATGACTACTCAATAGAAAAAGGCGATTTTTTGTATATGTAATGATTTTAAGATTGGTCTCTTTATCTTGTAATTCAATAAATGGAAATGAGTTTTATATCATGATTAGTACCCACTTGTCAGACCATCATTAAACAGGTGTGAATTAATCATTGTCCGCATGTTAGTACGGCCTCCATAGACGACAACGGAATAAAGCGGGGAAAACTAATGTTTGCGTGAGAGTCACGGAATTGCCCTATTGTTCACCATTGTTCCCCGGACTGTGAGCCCGGAGACTATATCTCCTGCCAAACCGGTGGTCCTTGTGTCCTACGGGTGTGTCTGTGTGTCTGTATTGGTTAGTGGGATCAAAATGTCATCAGGGGTCATTTAAGATCAAAGGAGGTCAAATGGACCGCGTCTATTTACTCGGGACCTGGGTCCACATTCCATGAACTTGGTAGGTGGGTGCCCCTTGACCTTCCGAAGACCGACTTTGTATTTTTATTGGTTATGGTCAAGGGCATCAGGGGGTCATTCAAGGTCAAAGCAGGTCAATGGGGAAATGTTGGTGTCTGGACGTGAAACTTTGGAGGGTGGGGTCGATTGTTGATGCCGAAATTTTAAAAGTCACAACAGGTCATTAGGGGTCCATTCAGTCAAAGGAGGTCAAAATGGGGTAAACATTGTGTAGAGTATGAAACTTGGAGCGTGGGTTGAAAATCTTAAACGTCATGATAAAGTCATCAGGGGGTCATTCAATGTCAAATGAGGTCACATGGGGTGAACTTTGCATTCCTGAAACGTGGTGGGTGGGTCCCCTTGACCGAGTTTTGTATTGGTTAGTGGATCAAAGGTCATCAGGTTTCATTCAAGGGTCCAAATTAGTAACCGTTTGGTGTATTGAACATAAACTGGTGAGGCGATGTTGTTGCAGGTGTCATAAACTCCAGTGTCCATGTGACTGACTGTCCTACCACCCAATTGTCTATTGTATTCTCCATGAGTGCTGTAATGCATAATTTGTTTTCATCACTGTACCCAATAACCTCGTCTAACAAGGTCCACGGTTTATTCCGTACATGATAGTGCTTGTGTTAGGTGAAGTGGGCTGTGGGGGACACTCAGTTTTTCTTTACACCGTTTTCATTCAGCCAGGTGATCGCTTAACCCGGGGACCGCCTAGTATCTGCTTATTAATAATGACTTGTAAGGGAAGCACCTCCGTCTAGAAGGGATGGGGGGGGGGTGTCATCCCTAAATGCCTATATAAATAACATCTCTATTTGGGTGGGTATAAGTGGTAGTATATATTTATGCAGGGGCGTTCCCAACTATTTTCAATGGGGGGGTGTTTTCATTTGTCGACACATTTGTTTTTTTAAATTTTCGTATTTTTTTTCCTTTTTTGCGTGTTTTTAAAATAAAAGAGATAAGAGGAAATACATCGACTACCACCATCCGATTTTAATCTGGTAATCCTTTCACCCGCACAAAGGAAGGGATTCAACAGCCGCCCTTTGATCGTAATCCCGCTGCCGCAATCGATGAGTCGGCGAGCAATCATTCCTGGAATTTTTGAAACTCTATACACGTAACCCTAAAAGTGTAAAGTACATTGCATATTACACCTGTTCCGGCTGTCTCCGGTTGTTATTTGTTGCTGTTTTCGTTAAATCGCAGTCTTTGTCAAGCGTTATGCGTTCACTTAGGCCCAATAATGCCCCGTGTGAGACATTAAAAGATGAAAGTTTGACTAAATTTGAACGTGTTGACCCGGGGGCCATAACGGGGCCATTTTCAGTTAAAATATACCCGGGCCCTAATGGGAACCAGTTGGGTGCAAAGTAACTAGTTTAGTGAAAATATACACCTAACGGTAGAGCAGTAATTATACTTTTCCACTAGTATTATCCCAGTTATTATATACGTTTTAGGAAAATTCCACTTATAATGATTCTAAAAATATTTTTGAGAATATTCACTGTATGCATATTACATAATTATTTATTCATATTCTTTTTTTTTTTGTTTTGTTGCTTGTTTAAATTCCTTGTATGATGACAAATAAAGATTGTTTGAAGATGAAGCTAATTTGCAGTGAGATTATACCCTCGCGGGCGGGACCTGTTCTCAATACATGAAAAAAGATCCACATTTAAACAGGCCAATATACAAGAAAAATTACACTTGTGATACGGCAAGAAAAATACACACTTCGGATTATTTTGCTGATATGTTAGGTTAATATTTCCGTGATTGAACCAGTCACCATCACAAAAAAACTGAATTTGTACCCCTAGCGGGACTAGAACTTGATTGTTGTGAATTTAAAACTCCTAGCGGTAGCCGCATTTGCAGCTAGTCCCTCTTTTTTGGGACGACCCAAAATCCAAGAACCCCGGGCGTGTTGGACCGGTTTCCATTTAAGCCGAATTGTGTGAGTATTTTCTTCGCCGCAATAAGGGCGGCTGATTGAAATACTATTTGTCCTCTATTGGTGACAAAAACTGACAAAAAAAACATGGAAAAACTGAGTGTACATGAAATTTCCAAAACATACAGCCCGGGGTCACAAAATCCGGGAATTACAAAGTTTTGTGGCGCTTTTCTTTAGGAAAGACCGTAGTCAGTGCTGATCGCGGCAAGAGAGATCACAGGCGGTCGCGGTTTATGCACGTGTATACACATCGAGTGCCTAGCTTTTGAATGGGTAATTGAATTAGGTAATTGGTGGTTTTCGCGTTGTTGGTCTTCCTATCTACTAGTTCCATGGTCCTCCTATCCAAAGAGGTTCTATATAGATAGAGAGGCAAAACGTTACGTAATCTTTAGAAATTCATCGTCTCGCATGTTTTGCCGACCACAAAGAAAACATAGAGTACAATAGAAAGCAATGGCTGCCTCCGCTTCTTCCACATACTGTGGGTGCCGCTTTGCATATACACTAATCGGTAGTGATACAAATTGATGTATGTGTTAGAGGTGGCCAGGTGTAATAATAGTGCACCTGGATCATTGTGCTCAGATACTCTTTTTTCTCATAATGCAATGCGCGCTTAGGTGAAAGATGTATTCATTGAGGCGGTTTATTTAAATCAAGACGACTGACGTGTCATTTCATTCGTTGTGTGGCCATGGGTAGGACAAAATTTAACCACCCAATAGCACCCAACATCCAACAACTGATATTTTGCCGGATTGTTTGTATCGAATTGACATTATGTGTGTATACAAGCACCCAAACTAATAATTATTCCGTGCAATATTCAAAATGTCAGCGCCCAGCACGGACGACTGGTTTTGAATGGGCTTCACCCCCTTGCTCCTATCTACTAGGTCCATGGGTACACCTATTCTTTTTTCAAAAATCGGAAGAACGAGTTACAACTTCTAACAGGCACAAACATCATTATTTCAGTTTATTCAATTCACATATGGTGATCCGCAGATCAAATTACATGGAATTGCACATTAAAATTAGTAAAACATTAAAACATTACCAAAGGTCTCTATTACATATATACAGGGCGTATAAAAAAAAACGTTTTTGAAAATTTAATTGGGTTTACGCCAAGGTGAGTAGTACCATCTTAAACCAACACTTGTCCGCTTTTCAATGATATGTTATTCACCCATACACGTTCATGGATAGCTGAGTAATCAAGGTTTTTCAACAATGGGAGTAAATAGGATTGGGACCAAGTTTTAATAAGTGAAAAGCTGTTAGATTCCTCTTCACATCTCCATCTCCTCTCTTTTCAAATGTTCAGTCAGGTGAGTCATTACATAATCTTTGAATTTTTGCAAGGATTTGCTTGTCATAGGTTCTAGCCCAGCAAAAAGCATGTGTTGTAGCATGCTTATTAATTTTCATCAGTGTCCAGGATGCCTCAATTGACTACAGAGCAAAGGGTCTTTGTGGTAACTGAGTATGCTCGCACCCAAAATTCAACGGCAGTGCAAGAGGCATTTCGAGCACAATATCCTGAACGTGACCCTCCATCCAGAAGCACGATATTGCGAAATTTTAGGAAGTACCAGGCGACAGGAAGCAGTCTTAATCGCAACAGAGGGAACTGGAACTCTGGAAGGCCACGAACAGGACGTTCTGATGAGAACATTGAGGCAGGTTAGACATCTCCTACAGCAGAATCCACGAAATGTTAGTGCCAGAAGAAATAGTCTATGAATTCCATCTGCAACATTTCACCAGACTTGATCTCATATGGCATCCAATCAAATGAAAAAATTCGCACAAGACTTTCTGCCCGCCGACTTGGCCACACGTACGACCAGACTTTTTTTCATGGTTCAATTGACCAGTCAAGGAAATGAGCGGTTCCTCACCAATCTTTGTCATTGCGATGAGTGTAGTTTCTGGATGAATGGGAACGTGACGACATTTAATGTTCGGAGGTTCATCAAAAGGTCTCTCCTCATAATTCAATTTTGGTGTGAACTTCAGTCGAGAAAGCCGAATGTTTGGGGTGGGCATTTGTGGGAATGGTTTATGTTATTGGGGGCCATTCTTTTTTTCGAAGAACAAACTTAACGGAATTGGCTACCCTGGAAATCTGAACCGCATTTGATTCCGGAACACAATGGCAACTTAACAGTCAAGAGAGAGGTGTCTTTAGACGTTTATGGTGGGGTGGGATCAGGGATGGTGCACCACCACATCGACTGATAGCTGTCATGTCAGACAGGTTGGCGGCAGAGTCTTGGGACACCGTGTGGATTGTCACTGCATCATAAGTGGAATGGCCACCAACGAGCTAACCGATCGGACTGGCTTGCGAATTTCCGTTCTTTTTGGGATACCTCAAAAGCAACATTTTTCACCCCCGCCACCTGACCTTGCATCGCTTCGTCTTAGGAAATCATGAGTTTGTATGCATTATAACGACCCCAGAGACAAATGATTCGCAGAGCGGTTAGCGCAGATGGAACCGCGTGCTCAACCGATGGTGTTAGAGATAGCGGAGGGCATGTTGAAGGACATGGAGTGTAATGTCTCCAAAGAACGATAAGTAAGTTGCAGCATTATTTACGGCTAATTGCAAAATTCCATTATTGTTTATTTTAATTTCTACAATTATTCAATGTCCAAAACTTGGTCCAAAGCTCAAAATTGACTTGGCTTCAAGAGAGTGCATTACTCAGCCTCCATGACCGCGTGTGGGCGAGTAACATATCATGGGAAAGAGGAGAATTAAAGCTTTTAAGTGGCATTATTTCGTTTATGTAACCTTCTCTCTTTTCACAAAATTGAAAACAATCCTGTTGCGTTGTTTTTTATACGCCCTGTATATTGCACCTATACAGAGACCCATCCAAACATTTAAGGCTGATTAAACTAAGTTAAAAACATCACTATCATACCAGGCAAGGAAAAACACATGGCATGAAGGATGATCCACGAACATCGTTATTTAATAAATTCATAATATTGGAATGGGACTCTATCTAAACTATAGTAAGATTCAACCATCGTGTCCGGAGGAAAAGTTTCGGACAGCGTCTATTATTTGGGAGAGGGAGTTTGAATATTTGCCCGAACACCTGTTTTCATGAAAGAACTAAGATAATCTGGCTTTCATGTTTACATAGAGTGCAAAGACCGTTGTGTTCCTTTGGTATCCAAAACACAGGCGCTCAAAGTCTGCAGTGTATTCAACTCACATGTTACACAATGCCACTTGAAAGCAAATATGCGAGTAGGCAGAATGTTGAGAGTTTGATGGTAGCCTATAACTGATTTAATAATGCTTTACGTTTTTACTTGAATGATCTTTCATTAAGCACAGATTGATTTTCTCTGCATCGGACGACATGCTACAATATATTTCGCGTGGAATTTTAATTTGCCTCCACTGCACATCCCTCATTCAATTCTAATACCTTCGGAAAAGTAACTAGAGGTGACACTAGGGTTGAATCTACTATACTACGTTGATAAAAAAATGTGGCAAAGGATTATAAGATGAAATCTTGACCTTACTGCAATCACTATATCATAGTTGTTGTTGTCTCTTTTTTATAAAACACATCCAATACACTTTCAAATGTTTTGAAAAAAATGAAGATCATTAAATAAGGCCAGATATACCAAATTTGTAGCACACCCCTTTTTTTTTTTCGCCATTCCTATGGGATTTACAACACATTACTTGTGTTTGTGAGAATGTAATATCAATATCATGATGCCTTGTTGTCAACGTAATCCCTTTTCTTGATTAATTTCAACTACTGATTATCAATAAATTTATTTAATACCATGTGCCAACTGATATACGAATCCAACACCAGTCACCTGTTTTTTTGCAGAGCAAGAAAACAAACTCTTCCCATTGTTTAGGATATTGCAACGAGTTTAGTCCCTTTAATTGGCATAACTTGTATCTATACCTGATTACAGTAGTAAGTGTTAACCCTCCTTCATGTATACCCTTCAGGATAAATTGCGGTGAGATTTGTGTTGAACATAATCTTTTGGAAGATCATAAAGGAGATAATGGCATTTTAGAGAGCATTTAAACAAAATAGCATGGGTCCTCATTACTTTCAGAATGATTGCCCCTCAGATCGTAACATTGGACGTATTCGTGCTTAACTGTGTCAATCCCATTGGAATGGGTAAAAGGGGTTTGCTTCTAAATTTGGTCATATTCTGGCTTTTTTAATCGTTGTCTTTCATTTTTTTCAACATTTGGAAGTATATTAGATTGAATTGATTAAAACAAACAAATCTATGATTCAGGCTATCAAGGTCAAGGTCATCTTCAACCGTTGCACAATTTTTCTGATTCACGTAGCAGTGTTCTGCATGGAGAGTGGGTGATTTTGTTGCATATGAAGGTTACGACCATGAGACTGAAATCTAGGGAAGGAGGCTTACTTGTTCTTGATATTGAGTAAGCTTTTCAGCCATCCTAAGAGAATGGTCCTCCTCCTGACAGATAGAGGGTCAAGGTTAACATTTATCGAGAGCACCAGAATATGAGGTGAACTCTTCCCATAGGATGATCTACAGGCTCCTTTGGAGTTCTAAAGATTTGACCTAATGACAAGCAGTCAAAGAGGAAAGCCATCCCGCGTCAGCATATTCAACAAGTGGTTTGACATAACCTTTATAAACAGAAATAGTTATGATTATTAAAAACTCTAAAATGTTTTAAAATGCGTTATGAAGACGACGTATTGTTTTGATTACAATTCATTAACATATTACTGTCCCCTTTAGATTGTTTGAACCCATATACCCAGAATCTTGGCTTCATTGACAAATTTAAGGGGAGAGTGTTTAAGGTGCAAATGGGATAGTTTGGGAATATGTTTAAACAGAAACTGGAGGGCCTTGGACTCTAGGAAGGGGATGAGACTAAGTTTGTTATAAAGAACCATAATAACCTTTATCAAATTTCAAACATATAGCAATCGAAAGTACGGTGATAGTGGTGATATCTTACGACAAAATCAGTAACAAAAATATATTTCGTTAAAATTTTAACCTGCATCTTTAACGGACCATTTTTACCGATAAGTCTAACATATTTTTCGACGAAAGTCAAATGTGCCGACAGAACAGAATACTGTTCATGGGGGTGTCCAATTCTAGGAACGTTCCTGTTGTTGAAGGCCCATTGATTAACGTGGTAAAGCCAACAATTTTAAAAAATGGTATTTAAAAAATCAAGTTCAAACAAAAGATACTATAGTTTTTATATCAATTGACAATGTATTTTTTTTAACACACACATTGTTAAAATTCACTCTTTGCGTAAGTTTTCCACAAAAAAGACTAAAACAAGACAGGCAGAATGAGCATGTTGAAAAATAAATTGGAAACAAATACAAGAAACTAACACGCACACAAATAAAAAACGAACTAGCAACAAAGCAAAACAAATAAAATTCAGAACCTCCCAAGGACTCATTATTTTAATGTTGTTAAACTAGCCCATACACAACGACTAAATGGAAGAAAACGATAATGAATATCAATTGATGAAAAAAAACGACGAACTTGTTTTTAATACGCCGGTCTTGATATTGACGGACTAATTCGACGAGCAATGGGTCAAAAACCAATGAAACAAAGTTAAAATACAATGACACAAACGTAAACATACCGTTACAGAATAATATTACTTGTCGTTCTCGCGTATTCTTTTTTTCAGGACAAATTCCATGCAATTGTTCCTTAGTTTTTTATTAAAGCATCCCGTCGGTGATCCTCCTCCGCTACATTGGTATTTGTTTTTTGTTGCATATTTGGTGTGTTGATCTGTTGTTTTGTCAGTTTGCCTTTGATGAAGATCCGCTAGATGAAACGTCAGTCCCACACTTAGCCCACACTCTAGTATAGCAGTTTTATTAAAATGAATTACATAAGTGCGAAATTATCTGGGAAAACCTATACTAAAATAGTTGTCTATTTGTCTGTTGAATTCTATGCGCGACCTGTTTCGTTGTGCTTTGACCTATGAGGCTGATATGCGGTGTGAGGTTTTATCGTGATTTCGAAGTGACCCCGCAGGTCAAGGTCATCTAGAGTCAATTTCCTTAGAAATGTTCCATGAGAACAACCGCATTTTGTGCCAACTTGAATGACTGTTGACCTGAGCCCAGAACAAATCTGAGTCAAAGGTCCCACACTGGTGAACTTTATGCTGTTTCAAATTGTTTCTATCAATTTTAAATGAAGAAAAATGGGGAGAATTGCGGTATTGTAAAACCAAATGAGGTCCGAGGAGAGGAAAGCAGGGAGGCACAAAGCCGAATATAGCAATGGGTTCGCACTTTGGCGTGTAAGATAACCCCCCCCTTCGCCACTTGCGCATCGCCCTGGCCACGATATCGTCATTTTTTAACCTTTACGGTCAAGTCTCCGTCTCTGACTGGGCTGATTCCTCTCCTATTAGTAGGGTGTTATATTAGAGTGCCTATTGTCTTAAAGCAATGTTGGCACATTTTTTTGAAGAGCGCCCCCAATTTTCAAAATTGATATTTTTTGCACATTACGTTGGTAATTGCCTCGGAAACTATACCTCGACGAGAGCTGAAAAATGCGTATTTATCACAAAATAAGCAATTTTGTAATTAGAATGATCTCCAATAATTGTACTTTACGAGCAAGCTGAAGATGCTAAGTTTATGTCCATCCATATGAAATAGTTCCGACCTCGAGAAAATAACCTCTAACTTGACTTGCCCGAACTATTAAAAAAAACTAATGGATGAGGCGTAGACCCTTACATGGCGCTATTATCCCGGGCTATTTCACATTGGAAGGCGTTTCCAGCAGCCGTTTAATGATTATCGGGGTCCCCGATAATATTATTCATAGTACAAAAGTCCATCGTTTTGACACCATAGCATTTTCGAGCTTAACCATTCACAGTATATTTACTATCAATTACCAATGCAACCGTGTAAAAATCGTCCAATTTTTGAAAAATTGGGGCGCCCCTTCAAAAATGTAAATCAGAGGCCTGTGCTAATTTGTGCTTTAAAAAAAAAAAGGCCGACTAAGATTTCTGAGGAGGCGCCCTCACTTTCCCAAAAAAAATCGTGTTTTTTTGGTATTACCTAAAGGCTTGTCCATATACTAATCACTGTGTGAAATTACTAAGCTTAAATCTAATTCCTTCAAATCGAAAATCCCAACTTTTTATAAAATTCCGGATCCGGATTTTTGTTATAGGCCTAAACTATAATAACAAATTAACATAAAAATTAAAAAATGCAAAACCCCCAACAAAATAAAAAAAATCCGATTCATCTCAAATTTCGGGATTGTGCATTTTAGTTTACTCTTTAGTTCTAGTTGACTATTTTTCATTATTACACAACAAATTAATATTGCAAAATATTCTGCGTCAGACTTAAGACCGGTGTGAAAGCAGATATAGTCCGGCGGGAGCCATATCCGGGCGACTCCATAGACATCCGAATAAAGCGTAAAACTATGTCACGTGAAGAGTCACCTGAATCGATTGCACTATGTTCACCATTGTTCCCGACTATGATAAAGTCGTCTCCGGACACTAAGTACTTCTCCAGACTACAGACAACCAAACGCCGGTTCGCAGTTGACGAGTTCCCTTTTTTATGTATATAATACTCGGTGGCATGCCGTGTATGTGCCTCCCAAAACGTATCCTGTGCGCGTATTTTCACTTGACAAGAAAACATCCTAAACAGTATTTTGCTTGATTTTTTTGCTACCCTAAACCAGGATAGTGTTGTTATAATTTTTACTACCTAACCAGTAATTTGCGTGACTGTTTGAAATGCCCCTAACAAGTATTTCATATAATTTTGGCACCCTAAAAGAGTATGTTATATAATGTGCTTGTACCCATAACCTGAAGCTAAGTCCTCTTATTGTTCCTGCCCTGATAAAGGAAATATTCATACATAATTTCATCTCCCAAAAAGTGTGAATTTGCTCAATTTTGTCGTACGTCTTTGCTTTAATGTCCATTCTCTATATTTCAAAGAACTAATAATGACAAAAAGTTGAAGGGCTTCAAATTCATGTTCTAGAGCCTAATAAGTTTCAAAATTTAAATTTTGTATTTTGAATTTGAAAATGATGCATGGAATATAAATATCAATCTTTTGAAATTAAAATGTAATGGGTCCATGTCGCATTGACAGTTTGTGTTCTGCCTATTCATCCA
>JAMKCH010043142.1:0-19534 GCA_023653785.1 Ophioderma brevispina
CTGACACCAACACGTATAAATTTCAAGAATGTACAAAATGAAATGTTGTGTTAAATATATGTAATTTGGTCATTCTAGAGCAGATATAAACATCAATGTGGATGCCTGTGGAAAAGCGGGTTCGCGACGGCGGAAAACATCATGGTACTTTTTGAGCGATTTTTCCGATTTCGAAAACAATGATTTGCCCCTAATTTCCAGAACTTTTTGATAAACGGAAACTCAAATATATTGCACCTTTGGCCTTGTTCTATGCCCCCTCAAAGGGTGGAAATGAGTTTATTTGAAAATTCCTCGGAAGTGGTTTCCTTAGGGAGGTTCCATGGAACCCACCCCTTAGGCACCAACGTGAGTGAAAAACACCTTAGGCACTTAAGTGCTTAAATAGTCCAAATCAATGCACCATTCTACAGTAATTTGTGAATGCTCCCAAAAAAAAATCAGAAAAATCAAAGATTTAAATTGGAACTTAAAGAGGCTGTATGGTAGGGGTTGACATACAATCAATGCACGCGAAGCATGAAGCAGGGGGTACCCCGGGGTCTTACCAAGGACTTTTTTGTGACCCGGTTTACCAAGGGGGGGGGGGGGGGGGGGTTACCACCCCCAATTCGTTCAAGCACCCGATTGCTTATGATTTTGATACCAATGGATAGCTATGGTCCTTCCTCTTCCATTGATACCAAATAAGTACTAAAATTAACCTAGTATGGTGTCAACAATGACCGTAATATAAAGTCCGCGAGTCGGCCCCAAAAATTGGCATTTTCCACAGAGAAAATAGGCGAAATCCGATTTTGCGATTTAAAAAAAAAGTTAGCTCGAAATGATGGCAATTGACTGTTTTACATAAATTAGAGTTCAGAGCAATACATGCCATCAATAATTTCAAAAAAGTACTACAAAAGATTCTTGGGGGGCAACCACCCCCCGTCCCCTTCGACTTTGACGGCATACCCTAACCCCGGTGAAGGTGCTACCTTCACATTTTTTTTTCGCTAAAATGACCGGAAAGGATGAGAAAACGATTACCCGGAAGCTTTTTACGCAAATTTTTGGCATTTTAGCGCACCGGAGCAAAGTTCAGTACACCCCCCCCCCCTTGGTAAGACGAGGGTTAACGCCTGAGACTTTGCGGAACCGCTTGTGACGATCATACTCGCGTGTAGTTTTTAATAGCTGATTGAAGAGTCACGTGCTATCTTTAGCAGTTTTTATTGATTATGCGCATGCGCGTAAACAAAACCGTGTTGCCTGTCAAGAAGTGGTCGCGGTTGACTGAATTATTGAGATTAATGACCTTCACCTCTTGCAATTTAATGCCCATGGTTAAGTAAACAAAGTTGTTTTATGGAAATGTGCAAGAGAAAAATGTGGTTTATGTATGTTTATGTATTCTCTAACGTACCTAACTCCGTTTTTGGAAATTTTGGTACGTGGATAAAGCTGAATATTGAGATTTCGAATAGGGCGCCCCCTACCAGGAATTTGAAATTCTGTACTTTTGAACTGGCATTCAGCAGGACCACTCCTCTTAGGTCTGGCGGCTACTTCCAGGTGAAGACCAAGGAAGCGGTACGCTCTGGAATTTTTGAACTGTATGTTGGTTTCGCTTCCGTGGCCCGGCCACGTGATTTTTCACCCAAGGGTTTGCTTATTAGATCTAGGGTGATTTTCTGCTAAACACCAAGGAAGAGCTCCGCTCTGGACGTATCTCGCTGCAGTGGCCCGGCTACATGACTTTTCACACCAGGGTTTGCTTATTAAATGTAGGGCGATTTACCTCTGACCAAGGAAGCGGTCCGCTCTGGACTTATTTCGCTGCCGTGGCCCGGCTACGTGACTTTTCACCCAAGGGTTTGCTTATTAAATCTAGGGCGATTTACCACTGACCAAGGAAGCGGTCCGCTCTAGACTTATGTTCATTTTTGAAATGTCTGTTTCGCTGCCGTGGCCCGGCTACGTGACTTTTCACCCAAGGTGTTGGTTATTAGATCTAGGGCGATTTACTGCTGACCAAATAAGTGGTCCGTTCTGGACTTCTGCTTCTGCTTGTTACTGTGCAAACACCTAGAGCTGTCGGTTATCACGCACAGGTCAGTGTGGAAGGTTAATGACCTAAATTTTGAAGTGCGCTTTTGTAACTAAAGTTTGCAGATTTATGTCCGACAGGCTGGATTGAAAAACTTTCGTATCTCTGGTGCTGCACGGATGGTTGAAGGTAACATGTTCCATTCTCTAGCTGTGCGTGGATAGAGCGAATACTGATAGCAAGATTTGTTGAATGGTGGTTGGTCAATGATGTACGGGCCTACGTTCTGTCTAGTCGTCGTGGTGTTTTTACTCTTGACCTGAATATTTGAAGGTGTGATGTTGTGCACTTCTTTGTAAATGGTGGTAAGTCGGAGCCTGGTACGACGTTCTTCTAGTGATTCCCACTGGAGGTCTGCTAGCATGTTGGTGACGCTATCCCTGTTATTATAGTTAAGAACAAAGCGGGCCGCACGACTTTGTACCTTCTCCAGTGTCATCTTGTTATTTTTGTAGTATGGATCCCAGATTGCTCCACAGTACTCAAGCTTAGAGCGGACAAGAGTTTTATACGCTGTTTCCTTGACCTCTTTGCTACAAGCATGGATGTTTCTTCGCAGAAGCCCAAGCATTTTGTTTGCTTTATTTACTGTTTGACTAATGTGTTTAGCCGAGCTCAGGTCATTGCTGATTTCTACTCCTAAGTATGGATGGTGTTTGACTGTTTGAAGAATCTTCCCATTCATATTGTAATCCCTTGTGATTGGCTTGGTTTTATGGGTAACATGCATGGAGTGACATTTTGAAGCGTTAAAGGACATCTGCCATGTAGACTCCCACGCACAAAGTGAGCCGATATCCTTCTGAAGATCTTCGCTGTCTTGAGAAGATTTTATTTCTCTATTTATGATGCAATCATCTGCAAAGAGTCGTACTTTCGATGATACTGCATCCGGAAGATCATTAATGTAAAGTAGAAACAACAAGGGGCCCAACACTGTCCCCTGGAGAACCCCGGAGGTGACTGGTGTCTCAGGTGAAGATTCTCCCTCAAGTAAGACTCTCTGATGACGGGTGGTAAGGAAGGTCTTAATCCATTCCAAGAGGCTGTTGTTAATGCCAATGTTCCTTAACTTGGATAAGAGCCGTTGATGGGGAATAGTGTCGAACGCCTTGCTGAAATCTAGGATCACCATATCTGCCTGGCTTTTCTTATCAAGGACTTTTGCAAGATCATCTACAAGGCCGGCAGGTTGAGCATCACAGGATCTCCCCCGGCGAAAACCTTGTTGACTATTGGTGAGGATGTGATATTGGTCGAGGTGATTCATGACACGGTGATGTATGATGTGCTCAAGTAGTTTACATGGGATGGATGTGAGCGATACTGGACGATAGTTTGCTGGATTCGTTCTATCCCCCTTCTTATAGATTGGGACGACGTTGGCGTTCCGCCAATCTACAGGTAACTCACTAGAATCAATTGATTTCTGGAAAAGTTTTTGCAGAACTGGAGCAAGGCTATCAGAACAGGTCTTTAATACCTTAGCAGGAATCTTGTCAGGACCCATAGCTTTTTTTGGTTGAATGTCTGACAAAAGTTTCTGAACTCCATTAACAGTGATCGTCAACTTGCCAATATCAGGAATGTTGTTTCTACTCAACGAAGGCATGTCATTGATGTTTTCTTTAGTGAACACTGAACAAAATTGATTGTTTAGAGCTCTGGTTTTGTCAGACGCTAATGATACAGCATGTCCCTCCGTGGTCAAGGTGGAAATACCAAAGACTTCCTGACTATTAGATTTTATGTAGTTCCAAAATTAATGTGTGTTTTCACTTTTCAGGCTTTCTCCAATTACGTCATGGATGTATGGCTTGTGTGGCTTTATTGATCTTTTGGTCCAAGGAGCGACGCAAGCTTTTAAATTTGTTCCGTCGCCGAAGAACCAGATTCGTTAACTTTGTTATACAGTGTGAGTTCAATAAAAAACCCTACATTCAGAAAGATTTTTTCTTCAAAGGTTAAACGTTGTCTTTGCTTCAATGTTTGCTTTGGTTGTTACAGAGAAAAACAGGTACCAGGACGATTTTTATGTGGTGTCTTTTGGACTTTGGTTAAGAAACTATGTCAATTTTGCGGAGAGACCTAAAAATTCAGTTGGCCGATGTTAGCAATACAATGCGGAGAGACTGACCCCGACGATACCATAACACATTATAGCCAAAGACAATTCACACATGCAATTTCAGGTGGTATCGATTTCTTCTCGACAAAAACATATCAGTTTGGGAATTAAAATGGTCTATTGTGTAACCTAATTATAACTTAAAATATCTCCAAAAATTAAAATTACATGTTCAATCATAAAGAAGGAGTCATTATGAAAAATCACCTCATACCAATGTCTCAGTCCATGAACGACTGAAAACTGTCAGAGATTTTGGTTTTACATCTCTAAGGTAATTATTTTGCACAAAATGTATACTCAGTGTACATAAATTGCAAAAAACTAAAGTGAAGTTTTCTGCAAATAAATCGGAATTAAACTTAAAATTCAATATCGCACTGCTGTTTTCAAGCGGATACAACTTTCTATGGTTGCTCCCAAGATTTCGTTGTAGGTTTTAAAACCATGAAATATTGCTGAACCAAAAGTAAAACTTTGGTCTTACACTAGCTATCTTGAATTCTTATTGGGAAATGGAACATTTTTTACTTAGCATTTCTTTTGTAATCTCTGGGGTAGTATTTTTATAATCCTCCAATTACTCTACCACCTTCTATGTTAACAATAATTTGGGTTAATGTCTGTACTTCAATTAAATCACTTCTGAATACCATGTTACTCTTTGTTACGTGATGCATCTTTGTTTGGCTCAGAATCAGCCAAACGGGGTTTTTAAGTCTCACAGCAAAATAGGCGTAACTTCTTCCTCCAAAGTTCAAAGGACACCAAATAAACGTTTCTGAAAGCCTGTTTATCCTTCTTTAAACCACTAGCAAACATTGAGCAAAAAACAATTTAACTATTTTAATTATTTTTTATTCTGAATGTAGGTTTTTTTTTACTCACCTGTATAATCTTTCTTCTTGCGAATGGAGCTTTTGATTGATCTATCAACCCATGGGAGATTATCCCTTGTAGAACTAATTTTTGATGGAATGTGCAAATCAATCGCTGATTGGAGCATGTCTTTGAAATCCTGCCAAAGTGTTTCAATGTTTGTTCCAGCAACATATTCTTCGGTCAACTTAGGGTATTAAAGTCAGAGATCAATTTATCAATAGCATAAAAATCTGCTTTCTTGTAAAGGTATATCTTTCTCCTGGGTTAGGCCAAGAATTTTAGTTTAAGGTGGAAATTTCTGAGAACAAGCTGAAAATGTCAGGATTGGTACCGAAATGTGTCTAGAATAACATACTAAAAGTCCCCTAAAATCCTCTTTGTGCTTTTTCAGAAATAAGGGGGCAAAGTTTGTACAGGGGTAAAATTACAAAATATTAGAATTGTCCTTAAATGTGTTCCAACATTTTTGTCATGTCCCAAGGATCAATAAAAGGTATAGTTTGCCCTATCTACAACCTGTAGTTTAAGTACTACAGACCTAAATCATTCAAGGTCATCCTGGGGGTAAATATTTCAAAATGATCCAATTTCATTGAAACCAGATTCAAATTGCTCGTAGAGTCATATTAAAACATAAAATGTTCATTCCAATCACCTCCATGGAAATCAATATTGACATATAAGAGCAGAAAGCAGTGACCCCCATAGAGCCTGTAGAACCCCATCACACTTGGTCCTGTAATTTTGCAAGTAATTACCATCACCTGTTTAAATATTCATTTGGTGTTAATGTACAACAAAATGAAGAATTTGACACAATCCGACCATTCTGAAAATTTACCCCCAGGATGACCATGAGCCTTTTTTACCATATAGTTATTAAACTACAAGCCATAGATAGGGCAAACTATACCTTTTTTAATCCTTGGGACATGACAAAAATGTTGGAACACATTTAAGGACAATCGGAATATTTCGTAATTTTACCCCTGTACAAACTTTTCCCCCTTATTTCTGAAAATGC
Source organism: Ophioderma brevispina (assembly GCA_023653785.1). NCBI lineage: Eukaryota > Metazoa > Echinodermata > Ophiuroidea > Amphilepidida > Ophiodermatidae > Ophioderma > Ophioderma brevispina. Next base: position 6,127 of record JAMKCH010043142.1, read on the forward strand.
ACAAAGAGGATTTTTTGGGACTTTTAGTTTATTATTCTAGACACATTTCTGCACCAATTCTGACATTTTCAGCTTGTTCCCAGAAATTTCCACCTTTCCATTGTTTATTTTATTAATACTCTTGGCCTAGGTGGTCTGGATGATTTAGCAGAGATTTTTGCATTAACAATAACGATGTCGTGATCACTGATACCTGCAATGACTTGATTTTCATGAACAAAAGCTGGGTGATTAACGAAACACAAGTTAAGGATGGATTTGTCTCTGGTTGGCTTATCAATAATTTGCGTCAGATTATGATCCTCCATTGTCTCGATCATGATCTTACTACACTCGGGATACCTTCATCCAGGAATAAAGGTGTTACTTTCCCAGTCTATATCTGGAAGATTAAAGTCCCCTAAGAGCCAGATGGAGGCTGCCTTTGGAATTTTAGCTAAGGATTTGTCAAGCACACGCATGTAGTCTGGATTTGTAGCTTGAGAACGTAAAAAGCACCAATATACATCGGTTTGATCCCTTTGACATGAATAGTGATGCATATAATCTCACAGTTACTGTCGGAGATTTTCTCTTCAGATGGCATGTAAATAGTTTTTCACTGCTATGAATACTCCACCATGAGAATCTTTACCGTTTTGTCTATCTTTTTAAGAAAATGGTAGTCAGATGGGAAAAATTTCACCAGAAGCAATATTCTTATGTAGCTCATGAGTCAGTCCCACTATGATGTCAGGGTTTTCTCATCTGCAACCACAGCTTGGAAGTTGGCAAGTTTTGCTTTGACACTCTGACAGTTCACGTTGAGAATCGTAAAAGAGTTTTGTTTATTCCTGATGGATTTGGGGTATGTTGTCTTTTTGCCACAAAACCAGATTTGGGACTAGATGTTTTAGGGCTATCATGCAGATTGCTCAGGTTTGGTTTAACATCCTGTTTCTGAAATGGAACTCAGTGATCAAAACTGTTTATAAATCTATTCTGGAATTAGTGAAAAATTGAGAATTCAAAGTTCGGTAGGCCACAGTTACAGCAGAGCCACGAATATGATGGATGTTCAACAAGAACATTATACATTTCTTCAGTCATTCCAAACAGTTTCTGTGGACCAGCATTACACGATTCGCAGCGATAGCATGTTGACCATATTTAGCGGCCTTTTTGCAGAGCACACAGGGGTATTTAGGCTGGTAAGGCCCGGGTTTAGGGCAATGTCATTGAAAGCAAGGATAAACAAAGCAGGGGTCTTCGGACTAAATTAAGCACACAAGTTCTTGCATCCAAGGTTTGACAAAGATGAATTGATAGTGTAGAAAAATGGAACGATCACCCCCGGTTTTCTGAGTAGTTGAAGAGGAGGAGTACAGAAAATCGCAATTCCATAGCTTTGGCAAATCGGGGAGTGGGTTATATAGTTTTGTAACAGGATTAAAAAATCGCCATGAACGCGGTTGAGTAGGTACAATCCCTTACAGATTTTCTTCCACAAGATGACTCTTTCTCCAACAGAGTGGGATCCACGTAATGGCAGCTTTGTCAAAGCCACTCCTGTTACTTGTTGTGATCAACAACTATAGGCGAAACGGCGAGAATGTGAGTTTCTCTTCTTAGCAACCTTCTTGCTGATATGTTCGGGGTCATTGGCATCACGATACCCGTTATGCGCCGTTGAAATGAGTGGGACCACCTTGATGTCCTTCCACAGCGTGAACGTTGTGAGCCCATTTTGACGCACAGAAAAGTACCACGCGGGTCTTTTCCAGGTTCTTGATTTCATCGGCTCTGTTTTTTTATCGTTCAAGAAGTTTCAGTCAGCAGTCCTTCTGAATTCTCTTTCACGGCCCCAGTTAGATAGGTATCGCGCCCCAACAGTTCCTGGGCTAATTGATCCGTACAACTTGTGCTAAATCATGGGGATTGTTGTGGTGACTCCGATGTCGCCTCGAGCGCGGGACAATCTAGTCCAGGCTACAGACCATGTGACATTGTCATATCCATAATATAATGTTTTTCATGTTTTTTAGACCAGTTTTTCTTGCTTAATCTGGAATCCGATGGAGGCCAGAGAAAAAACCTGAGCATTTTCGAGGAAAGCGCAACAAAAATTCAAAATGGCCACCAAAACACTAAAAAATCATAGGTTGTATTATCAAAAGTTGTATTTGTGTTGCTATCCAGTCAAAACACCCATTGTGACCAATTTAAAAACGTGATTCATTAACCACCACCTAATTAACGAGATTCAATATGGTCGCCAATACAACAAAGCATCTGATAATAATCTACTTTTGACCGAAGATGGTATCATGATATTTATACCAATGCTTTAGCATCCAGTATATAATTCAAACAATATGAATAGCTTTCAACAATTGCTAATCAATCAAATCAATAAAACCATTCAAGATGGCTCCAAAATGGCAAAATTTCATTAATACTTAAATGCAAGAGCTGCCATGTTGTGTATATCATATAAATGATTCAGAGCAATTTAAATATCATAACATAATCAAAGTGAATGATATCTGCAAGATGCATTCCTAGATAGTGTTCAATATGGCTGCAAATGTCAATCAGGAAAGGTCAGTAATTCATTCACGACTCTGAGGCCAAAAGAGTAATATTTTGTGGTTTTAGTTGGCCTTATCACTTCCAAAAAACCCAGTAAGGCTATCTTAAGGTCATTGAGTCTTTATTCATCAAATATCCCAACACGGATGCCAATAGAGCCTAAAACCGACAAAAAAAAAGACCATATCTCTCTAGACTATAGTGATCGGATTTTTCGCCGCTTTAATGTGCCATTTCCAGCCATATTGGATAACCCTTTGAATGGCATCTTGCATGTATCGATTCCTCTAATGATGTGTACATGATTCGATGACTTACAGGATAAACACCGAACATTGCAGTGCTAGGTTAGACACAACTATGAATTATAGCCATCTTAGTGTATCGGAAGCCATCTGTTGATCCTATATGACAGAATTTAGTAGCACATTTTTTTAAAATATGTCGTATGATTTTAATTAATTTCTTGACTGCCAAACACCAGGATCGATACCAAATTTAACCAACCTGCAGTCAAAATTGATCAGGATCAGATCTTTATTGTATTGAACGGCCAATTGATTCATTGATTACGTGATTATTACAGAATCATTTGTTAATTGGTCACATGGATGTTTAAACAAGCCAGGATGAAAAATCACCACTTTTGAGTGACCAAGATATGATTTTTTTTGTGTTTTGGTGCCATTTTGATTTTTTGCGTTTTTTACAAAAATGCTCAAGGTTGCCCGTCTGGCATCCATCGGATTCGGAATCACATAAAAAACGGTCTGAAACCGTTGAAACATTATATTATCTAATAAAACAGGTTGATATTAGGTTATCAATGAAGCTGTAGCCTGTACTAATCCACGATTTTACGTGGTGTCCTGCTTGGATCAACTCCGTAAAACGCACAGGTCATCCATCTGTCCATCTAATACAGCGTACATTGTGAAACCCTTCTTAATAGGCTTAATTGTACTTCTCGCGGCAATTCCGCTGAAAATCGTCCAGCGGATTGGATTCTATCCAGCGGATGCTTCCGGATGTCTGTGAAGCTTGTGGCTCTCTTTTCTTCCCTAGATGGCCTAGTGGCCAAAAAACGCGTAAGATTTCTACGTGTAACCTTACACGTTTAAGATGCAAACTTACCTTTTAAGATACAATTTAACGCGTCCAATGCATCTGATGCGTGTAAGCATATGGCCAAGTGGTTCAAAAAACGTGTTAGGTTGTTCAGTAACCTTACAACGATAACATGTATCCGTACGCGTGTAAAGTTCATCTTAACACGTCTTAGTGTTGGTGCGATCGATAGATTCCTTGTGCTGATATTTTTTACTCGTCACCCATCGGACAACACGATTGGCAACGAGATGAATCTTGAAACGAAAAGCTAAAAAATTTAGTCTTCGCCCGCAGTTGACAAATTACACACTACCACCTTGAAAGGAGGGTGAAATGCATAATCTCTTGCTGTTCCGTAATTTGTAATACCAACGAATACATTCAATCACCTCAATGTTGAGGGCCTTTTCTAAATTATTTCACCATGGTTAAAAATAATATTGTTAGCTTTTTTCTTTTTAAGACTAATAATACTTGCCAATGCACGGCCAAGTCTGCTAATTATTCAAGAGCTCGTCGCATATACCGCGATCAAACTGGTATACCGTCCATCCACAAACAGACACAACTTACACGTGTAAGAAATACACCTTATATTTCATTGGTCTTGCATGCATACGTGTAAAGATGATTGGCTGAATTGTTATTTTTCAAGCTTTATCGTAACATGAATTCGCCAATTCAAACAGTGTCCCTCGCGGTATATTTTAAGACGTGTAAGGTAGCTTCTTAAACGTGTAAGGTTACGCGGCGAATCTACACGTTTTTTAGGGACTGCTTGGCCATCATTCCTTCCCGGGTTTTTCTGCTCTCCATCTCTTGGGGTCTAAGTCGGGTCACACAAGAGTGCTACCATACAGGTTTCAAACGCGTCCTTGCCGATCGTAATGCAAATCATCGGTTTCGGTACCAGGATGAATGACCAGTAATACTTGGCGTTCGCTAGTGAGGTCAGTTGCCATCAAGAGTGCCATCAAAATCTAGTAGTGGGCAAATCGATTGTGAAATTGATGAGCCTGGAGTAAATTTGGCTTAATGTCCCAGGAAATGATATGATAAACCAGTCCAAATCTTACATGGCATTTTATTTAATAATATTATTTATAACAAAGTAAAACGTTCATAATATCTTCCATATCATTAGTGAAACTTTGATTTTCAGTCAATTGCCATGATAGATTCACACCAGTCACCTGATTTTATATTAACTCTCTGAATACTCCTAGTCACTAATGATGTCATCACCAACCAAATATTGAATGCCTTTCTCGCCCCTCTTGTAGACTTGACACAAACCACATCAGTCTATTTGCTTTCCTGGGACCGTTAAAATTTTACTGTTCAAATGCCACTTTGTTTGAGAAACATGCAGTTAACCCAATCATAAATTCCCTATGACTAGGCATTTTCAACATTTTGAAGGTTTTTTTTTTTTCAGATTGCCAAAACACCAGGTTTCGATACCAAATTACCACCTGCAGTCAAAATTGATCGGATCAGACACTTTAATGTATTGACGGCCATATTGACTTCATTGATTACGTGATAACAGAATCATTTGTTAATTGGTCACCAATGGATGGTTTAAACAAGCCAGGATGAAAAATCACCACTTTTGAGTGAACAAGAGCTGATTTTTTTAGTGTTTTGGTGGCCCATTTTGATTTTTTGCGTTTTTTTTTTTTTTAATTTTTTAGGTTTTTTCTTTTTTTAAATATTTTTGGAATCAGCATAAAAAAACTGTCTAGAAACCGTTGATTGAAAAAAAAATTTATAGATCTAAAAAAAACAAGGTTGTATTAGGTATCAATGAAGCTGTAGCCTGGACTAATCCACGATTTTACGTGGGGTACTGATGGATCAACGCAGTAAAACTGCACAGGTATCCATTGTCCCATTCGAATACAGAGTACATGTGTGAAACCCTTTAATAGGCTGAATCGGTAGGCTTCTCGCGGCAATTCCGACTGAAAAATACGTTCCCAGGCGGATTGGATTCTCCAGCGGATGCTTGCGGATGTTATTGAACTTGTGATCTCTTTTCTTCCCTATGGATGGCCTAGTGGTCCTAAAAAAACGCGTAAGATTTCTACGTGTAACACTTACACGTTTAAGATGCACTCTTACACGTTTAAGATACAATCTTACGCGTCTAAGATGCATCTTATGTCGTTTGTTTTAATTTGCTATGGCCAAGTGGTTCAAAAAACGTTTAAGGTTGTCATGTACCTACACGAACGTAACAGGTATTAGTACGCGGGTAAGAGTTCATCTTACAGTCTTAGTGTTGGCCCGATACGAGAGATTCCTTGGGCTCTGATATTTTTACGCGTCACCCATCGAGACACGATTGGGCAACGAGATGAATCTTGAAACGAAAAGCTAAAAAAGTTATTCTTCGCCAGCAGTTGAAAAATTACACAATACCACATTAAAGGGGTGAAAATTGCATAATCTATGGCTTTTCGGAAGTGTAATACAAACGGACTAAATTCAAAATCCCTAAAATGTTGATATGGCCTTTTCTAAATTATTTTCACAATGTTAAAAATAATATTTTAGCTTCTTTTAAGACTAATATTGCCAATGCACTGGCCAAGTCTGCTAATTATTCAAGAGCTCGTCGCATATACCGCGATCAAACTGGTATACCGTCCATCACTTACAGACACATCTTACACGTGTAAGAAATATCACCTTATACTTCATTGGTCGTGCATGCATACGTGTAAGATGATTGGCTATGTGAATGTGATTTTCAAGCTTTATGTAAACATGATTCGCCAATTCAATTGTTCGATATATTTTAAGACGTGTAAGATAGCATCTTAATCGTGTAAGGTTACGCGAAGAATCATTAAACGTTTTAGGACTGCTTGGCCATTAATACTCCAGGGTTTATGCTCTCCATCTCTTGGGAGTCAGTCAGTAGTCGGGTTCACACAAGAGATGCTACCAGACAGGTTTCAAAACGCGTCTTGCCGATCGTACGCCAATTCATAGGGGGGTTTCGGTAACCAGGGGATGAAATGACCAGTAATATTGGCGTTCGCCTAGTGAGGTCAGTGCCATCAAGGAGTGCAAGTCAAAAATCTAGTTAGTGGGCAACAAATCCGATGTGAAATTGATGAGGCCGCGGATTAAATTGTTAAAGGGTCCCCAGACAATGAGATGATAAACCTAGTCCAAATCTTTACAGGGCTTTTTATTTCAATAAAACCGCCAAAAAAGAATACCCACTAGAGCGTGACATCCATAGTGAAACTAGTGATTTTCAGTCAATGCCATGAATAGATTCACACCAGTCACTGGAATTTAATATTATATCTTGAATAATCATAGTCACTATTGATGTCATCACCAACCCAAAATATTGACACTGCTTTCTCGCCCCTCCTGGTAGACTTGACACAACCACATCAATTCTTTTGCAATTTCCTGGGACCTTTAAAAATTTTACTGTTAAATGCCACTTTGTTTGAGAGGGAGGAAACATGCCAGTTATCCATCATGAAATTCCCTATGACTAGTGAATTTTCAGCCATTTTGAAGGTTTTTTTCAATTGCATAAAGTAGGTCCACCCAAAGATTTTTATCCTTATGGCAGCAAGGTTAGTGCTGTATAACCTTAGGGAGTGGTCATAAATACTCTGGTGGGGGTGGAAATTTGTGGGGGATCAAAAAATATTAGGTCCCAAAAAGGGGGGGGATCAAAAATTCCACGCCGGTATTGGGGGGTGGTTCAAAAATTTTTTAAGGACATTTTTGCTCACCCCATTCAAACATCACTTACCAAGTATCATCCTATGTGCAATATTTGGGAACATGAACTTTTACATTAGAAATGTGTCCTGAAAATCGAATATTACAAGGGTTCCGCGCTTCGCGCGGGAAGAGGGAGGGTGTCCACCCTTTCCTGTGCCTACTCCCGTTAATCGGCCATGTCCAAGTGTGGGACAAAATAGTAGGGGTAGTAAAGAAAAAAATTCAACTACTATTGAACATAGTTGAACTGGCGTCTCCTTGTGATTGCTAGGCTAGGCATATCTACAACTATAGTAGATTCAACCCATCGTGTCACCTCTAGTAGTACTTTTCCGAACGGATATTGCTACTTGATGAGGGGAGATGTGCATGGATTGGAAATTAAAAAATTCCACACAAATCATTGACGCATAACGTCCGATAGCCAGAGAAAAATCAATATGTGATTATAGTCGATGGTAAGAATTTATGTGGAGGGGGAACTGTGTTGAAATTATACTCGATTCGCGCGTGATATAGGAGCTGGGGAGGAAAGTTGGGTCATATGCATTAGGTTGTGAAATAAGCAAGAAGCATTTTATCCATCCAGAAGTCGCTTCATGCCATAACAATTTAGAACGTGACTTGAAAGGAAAAGGGCCAAAGTATAAAATGACTAATTTGTGTACTGTACTTTCTGAATTGATCTTTGTACCAGTTTTAATACAACCGAGTTATAAATCATTTTCAATCAACTTCCTATAAAAAACGTGTTTAGGAATTAAAAATATTCCACCTACATAGTCACTTGTATCATCGTGGAGGCCATTAAAGAATTAAGAATTTGTAGGGCCTTAGCCCTTGATACACGGTAAAATTACGCTCACAAAGTAATTCCCCGAATTCTTTAAACAAAGAAGTTTAATTTAGGCGGGCGAGTTCGGTAATACAAAGGTTGTGTGTTTGCGTTTTATGTGTTTAAGCCAGGTATTCATTTCCAACGATTTTATCCAACGGGCATTAACATTAAAGTTAAAGGGGGATGAATGAACATTTAAGGATATGGAAGTTTTCATCTGATAGTAGGCCTTCACTCCAAAACCCCATCTAAAAGTTTTCGCAACGATATTCAATCCGTTTTGATTGCGAGAGCTAAAAAAGTGATTTGTAAAGCCCCATAGAGTAGAGTATGTTGTGAAATTAATATTGGTTCGACCAAAATGGGCCACATTTTCGCTCAGAACTTACAAACCAAACAGCCTCTTGGCCCTAAGTTTTAACAGGGTAAATGAGGAAAAAGAGTAGCTTTCTTCTGATTTACCAAAACTGTTGACCACTTCCGGTTAAAATCTGGGGCTTCTTCTGGGACAAGGCTATTACGATCGGGCCATGGACCTTTAAGAATACGTTGGACCATCTATAAGTGGGTATGACTAATGTATGGTATTACGTATTTTAGATGATAACATATGAAAATAAAACTATGGGCCGCATATACCTGTCGTGGCAGACGCAAAAACATTGTTACCAATTCAATAAGGCACCTGTATTTGTACAGGTAAATTTCACATTTAACGTACGTACTTTTACCAGTGACCCTCTATGTTTTGCCAACTGCTGTACATCGTTATTGACCGTAAGAGCAGCCCACAGTAATAAGAACACGCGAAATAGGAATGCTGACAAAAAATTACCCCCTTCGCATGTGTAAGCACTCACAACGGCTCTCACCCGTAAAAAGTACAGGTTGTCCCTATTCAGCGCGAATAGAGTATAAAACTAAAAACTGTAAATATTATATTCAACTTTGTTTTGTTCAACTGAATTGATGATGATTTGTTAACCCATTTCCATGAACTGTTAGGTACCACATATTGTAAAGGCTTCTACCAGAACCATTGAAATAGATTGTAGACCAGACAAAGACACGGATTAAGTGTCATGAATATCGAGCCCGGGTGAAACCAGCTCAACGTTGCGGATTAGGCCACGTAACCTTGTACCGTGTGTCCAAAAAAACGCAACACTTTGTGGGCAGGGCGCCAAAGTTTTGAACAAAAGCACGTGAATTATGATCCTTTGTTGAGGTAAGTGGGACTGTAGCTAATATCCTTGAAAAGTTCATAAAGGTAGAGTCAATATATTTTAAGATATGACCCCAGAGATCAAGTAACCTGCAGAACACATTTAACCAAATTGAGGCGCTATTAACTACAAATACGGCACAAATACGTTTTGCGCCCAGAACCACCAATATGAATCTCTAAGCGGGTCTCTAAGTCCAATCACCACTTTCCCTTTTTTAAGAGACATGTGCTGCAACAAATATTAATATATGAATGTTTCCATTGGTAATAACAGCTAAAAACATGCATTTTAACACACTTAAAAGATCGAATTAGAAATGTATGATCAATAAACTCTTCGTATTGTCCAAATAAGACTGCATTGGATTAGAGCTAATCATTCATCATCATTTTGTGACGGCACACAAAGAGTTATCTTAACCCAAAATTTAATGACAGAATGAATATACTGATATTGCTGTTGAGTTTTGTGTTGAAAACAAAGGTTTTACTTTCATAAAGTTGAGAATGTAACATTATTTTCAGTAACAAGCAAGTTGAAGCCCAACGCATTTAGCATTTTATGTAAGTGGAGTTTGTCTATGACTTAGTCATAGTTTTATATCTTCTTCGACCATATTTTATCACCAATAAATTAATGTTTTATTATTATCAGTTAAATAATAATTATGTAAATGCAGTCATTTGACCCACTGCAAGAAATTTGGGCAAGTAAATGTTGCTTGCAATCAATATTGTATTTGCCATTCTTTTCTTCATTGCCAGTCTTGTAGTTAACCAGCTCCTCATTTTTGTAAAATGGGTTCTGCGGGTTACTTGATTGTTGGGATCATATCTTAAAAACTATTGACTCTACCTTTATGAACTTTTCAGGAATATTAGCTAACAGTCCCATCTTACCGTACAACAAAGAATAAGTAGTCACGTGCTTTTGTTCAAAACTTATGGCGCCTGCCACCAAGTGTTGCGGTTTTTTTTGGGACACACGGTAGTTCGTTATGAGTGGTCAAAACTCATAGTACTTTGCTCCTGGTACAGTTTATTGGACCAAGATGGTATGCATTATTTCTGGAACAAGGCCAATAAATGCAAACGTATCAGATTTTCTAATATTCCTTTGTGATGTAAGCGAACTTTGGCGGTAAGTAATTATTCATAGCATTTTCTTTTCTTATGTTGAATTCTTCAGAGTTTGTTCAAGTTTGGTGTTTGGAATTTATTCAGTTCATTTGCCTTGCATTTTTGTTCGTGAGAAAACGGGCATTTTTTAATTATGGCCTTAAGCTGATCTGGTATCATCACATCACATCAGCCCCAAAAACTTTTAATGAAATGACCGGAATAAAAAAATCCTACTATAGTTAATAGCGATGTTGCGGCTCCCGTCGTACGGTACTCATACAATAGGCTTCTTTTGAGGCGCAGCAGCTAACTTGAAAGAAGCCTATTGTATGAGTACCGTACGACGAGAGCCGCAACATCGCTAACATAGCGATGTTGCGGCTCCCGTCGTTCGGTACTCATACAATAGGCTTCTTTTGAGGCGCAGCAGCTAACTTGAAAGAAGCCTATTGTATGAGTACCGTACGACGGGAGCCGCAACATCGCTAGTGAAATGATTCAAGTCAACGTAAACGCATTTTTAGTTACATTAACTCTCAAAACATTCTAAGCTTGACTCGCATTTGTTTCAATGGTATTCAATGTAACAGAAGAATTGAACGTTACTGACTTTTGAGCGCCGTGTTTAGCTGTGTTTGGATACAAAGAAACACAAAAATCTGTTCACTCTCCATGTAAACTTGAAAGACCAGATTATCTTATATAGTTCATTCATGAAACAGGTGAACCGGGCCACATATTCTGCTTCCTCTCCCAACTAATCGACGCTGTCCAAAACTTTTCCTTCGGTGACACGATGGGTTGAATCTACTATAGCCATATTTTGTTTCATCAGCATTTCTTTTTGAATTGAGGTTTTATTAATTGGGGTATGAACTCTCTACGAATGCTTTGATGCTACATTCAAAACAAACCTTACCTATTTAAGATTTTACTTTTTAATACCATTAATGCCCATACCCAGGTATTATTATTTACTGTGAGCCACATTGGAAATTTCAAATTTTGTTATTTTTGCAAGCATAGGCATAAATCCTGGGTGGTTGGAGGATATATCCCCCAATATTTTGATACGATAACCCCCCCATGTTGATGCCCGTTCATGTGTTTTTGAGCAAAATAACCTCGTATTTTAAAGTACAAAAAGTTGAAATCCTCCACCCCCCCGGCATAAATAATGACCGCTCCCTTACGTAGTATGAAACTGATATTTGGCACGTGGGTGGGTAACAACACTCGGAAGGCAGTTATAGAGCTTTTGTGTGCCCCCGCAGGTCAAAGGTCATCCAGGAGTGCAATGGTTTTGGGGTGTATAATAATTATAATAGGGCTGTTTTGATATTAGAGTGTATCGGTGCGCATGGCTACAGAGCGCATAGCTCTGTAGCCATGCGCGTATGTTCAAGGGTATTATGTTTGATAGAGATTACTTTTTGCAGGGGAAGTTTCTGGAGTTTTGAGTTATGCACAGGTAATTTTACAGAAGCATGATTGATGTGAACTTTTAATAGCAGTGACGATGAAACAGTGGCAACGGACGTGGGCCTGGGGCGTAACTGTTGAGTAATTTAAGCACAACTTACAAATGTACTGATTATTACACTGCGTAGGCCTATTATTGCATGGCTGTAGCATAATTTACAATTTGAGTGGTGTTACGACTATGGTGTTATGACTTAATGATAAGCATGTGGTATTGTCATGTAGTATAGCCAATTTAGAATTTCGTGCACGACAGTCGTGCATATAGCCTTTGCCTAGACTCAGTTTTCAGTCCCATATTTTTTCTAATATGGAACTGAGATCACTGCCTATCTCCTACACGTAGACAGGTCGAAAAAAATTATTTTCTAAAATATCTGGTTTACAAGCCCAATTTTTGAATTTTGTCCTCAGATCATTTGTATTAAATAAAAAAGCACTCAGTCAAAGAGAGAAAGAAATTTTTTTTTTTTTTTTTTTTGCACAACTTACAAATGTACTGATTATTACACTGCGTAGGCCTATTATTGCATGGCTGTAGCATAATTTACAATTTGAGTGGTGTTACGACTATGGTGTTATGACTTAATGATAAGCCTGTGGTATTGTCATGTAGTATAGCCAATTTAGAATTTTGTGCACGACAGTCGTGCATATAGCCTTTGCCTAGACTCAGTTTTCAGTCCATTCTGAGTTTTCTTCATACTCATGGCTAGATTCTTCAACTTGGTTAGCTGTTTCCTTATTTTTCTTCTTGAAGCATACCGTTGCAAAGTGGTTTCTTCCATTACAGTAGTCACATATTTTGTTATTGGCTGGACATGTTTCTTGTTTGCCATGATGACTGTATCCACATTTAGTGCATTTTCCTTAGTTCTTTGGTTGCCTTGGTTACTGCTACCTTGGTTACGGTTGCTTTGATTACGGTTACTTTGGTTACGGTTTTGGTTGCTTTGGTTACTTGTGGTTTTTCTTTGACGTCTTCTATTTTGACGTGCATCACCAACGGCATTGACATTTCCTTCCGCACCTCTGATTGCCTTCATGCTGTCTAATTGGGTTTCATAATTTCTACCAATTTCAATCGCTTTGGCCAGTGTCAGGGTGTCTCCTTCGTCAATACACTTCTCTTTTACTTTTTCATGGAAGGATCGCAGGACTATACAGTCTCTTACCATTCGATCTTCGTCGGTGTAACCACAATCTTTCACCAAAATCTTCAAGTCTGTGACAAAGTTATCAAACTTCTCAGTTTCTGCCTGTTTTCGGTTATTGAAGGTGACCGTACCTCT